>JBBPUI010001001.1:0-13055 GCA_038094615.1 Heimioporus aff. retisporus | reverse complement strand
CGCCACAATCATGGAGGCAACTCATGATACAATCCATGTTTCCTGCGTCACAATCGTTGCTTGGGACTCCGGCACAGAGCGATGTAGGGAAGCGGCAAGAGTCTCACAGGGCAAATAGTCGCTATACAAGTACGGACGGGTTGTCGACCGTTTCGCGCACTCCCTTCCCACCAAAGTTCAGCAAATCTCTACCCGTTCCCGAGCGAGCCGTCACTGGTTCCTGTGACCCTACGTTCAAGCCGACAGTTGCCTATGCCATCGAAGGACCCCGCATACGTGGAAAATTTGACGTACGAAGAGCTGTCGAATTAGGCCTACCTCCAGGCCCACTGCGCGCAAGACTAGTCAAGGGAGAGAACGTGACTTTGCAGGTGAAAGACAACAGCGGCAACACTGTCGAACGTGAAATTAAACCAGAAGATTGCATCGGAGAAAGCGTTACTCCTGCAGTGAGTGAACTTTATTCCTAGTATAGTTTGTACGACGATATTCTTTAGGTTATACTACTTTTCGACACACCGACAATAACCCATATCCCCGCCTTACTCTCTGGTTTCGTTGATGCTGGCCACTTTTCCAGGTACCTGTGGAAGCATGCAAAGGGCTCCAAACAATATCAGGTCCGGGCAATATTTCATTTGTGTGGAGACGGAGTCCTCGAGGACGAGCGCTACAAGGCATTCATGAATGACTTTGGACCTGATGCGGATGTATGTATCCAAACTGTTTCTTGGGGTCGCGTTTCACCAATACCATATTAGCATATCCTCGCATCACGCAGGTATATCCCAAATTCGATGACATTCACGAGTGCCGCATTCAGTCAGCTTCGGCTTAACCAACTAGACCCCAATATATTTCCGGTACAAAAGTATTCGTGCTCCCCAGACCAGGCAATAACTAGTGCGTTTTTGTGCACACATTCGCGTTTAAGCTCGTCATGTTTGTGAAGGTGTTCCCGCATTGCCCGAGCGCGTTACGGTCATGCAAAAAAACCTGTTAATTAACCTGCATCCTTCGCGTCCGCCACTTTTAGACCCAGCCACCGGAATGGGTGATCTTTTCCATCCTGCAGTATCTTCCCATTCTCCATTGGTCTTGCCGGAAACAACCCGTACTACCTTTGCTGATGCCCAATCTTACGTCGCCCACACTAGAACAGAGAGGATCTGCGGTGAAGACGTTGTAGTGTGTCCGTTAGGAACAAACAGTGCGATGCCTAGTAAATATAGAAACGGTGATTCTCAAGTTCTCGATACCAATAATATCCAGACTAACGAATTTCAAGTTTCTGCAACGCTTATCCATATTCCTAATCACGGTTATATCTTGCTCGATGCGGGCGAAGGTACATGGGGTCAACTATCTCGGAAATTTGGAGACGACCCATTGTCATCCTTCAGCGTCTGGCAGATGCTACGTCAGCTGAAGTGCATTTTCATCAGCCACATACATGCCGACCACCACATCGGATTGGCCAAGATTTTAGCAATGCGTCAACGAGTAAGTGCTGGGAGACATTGAACTCCGTGTGCTGAATGTTGAACAGCTAGATCCACCTTCCGATACGCCATTATACGTCATTTGTAACGACCATGTTTTTACGTATCTGCATGAATTTGCGGCACTCGAAGAGCTTGGACTTGCGTCTGATTCTCGCAACCCCGTCGTCTTCATTCCAATCGACGCCATCCATTGGAAGAACGACTTCTCCTCTCCTCGGTTCCAAGAGACTTCCCGCAGGTATTGCAAAGATGACACGCGCTTGTGCGCTTCACTAAAGCATGCGTTCTTAGTTCCTTCCTAGCTCACCGTGACATGTGCGCCTCCCTCGGCTTGGAAAGCCTTCGAAGTGTGGACGTAGTACACCGAACGGTCTGTCATGGTGCGATCATCAAGCATACGGACGGTTGGAGCATCGTGTACGGAGTATGCTCGGCTTCATGGCGCGTGTCGTGCTCACCGTTCGACCAGATACTCCGGAGATACTATTCCCACACAAAAATTGGTGCAAGCCGGAGAAAACGCCACACTCTTGATCCACGAATCTACCATGGCGGATGATCAGGCAGAGATGGCCGCAGCCAAGATGCACAGCACCGTAGGTCAAGCGATCGACATTGGGAGAAGGTGAGCGGCCCCCGCTGCGGCCCAAATAGTCGATGGCTCATGCCGGCCCGCAGGATGAAGGCTCGTAATATCCTTCTGACCCACTTTTCGGCGAGGTATCCAAACGTGCCTCCGTCCGTGTCGGCGGAACACAGACCCGGGGATCCAACTGTGGCGCTGGCCTTTGATCACGCCAATATCAAGATTGGCGAGATGTGGAAGATGAATGCTTACATCAAGGCGATCGAACAAAGCTTCGCAGACCTCGAAGACGAACACGACACGCCGCAGGCGGAGGAGGTCGATCTCCCGTAGTCTATTAGTTTTCACATAATGTCTCTAGAGATGCAATTACACTTTGGGCGATATCCACTCCTCTCTTGTCCCATGACGCCCTTTGGCGGTCAGTGGCTCCGGGCGTAGTTGCTTCAGGCGTATCACCTGGAGAGTCAGGGGTTGATGGAAGCGTGGTATCGTTATAAAGACCCAAGAAGAAATTGCACTGCTTAATTAAGGACTTAATTTTGTCAGAATGCGATGTGCCTGGCAGGGTTGATAAAACGATGGTCTGGTTCGGGGCTTCGTCCTTTATGAGTAACCCCACGAGAATCGCTGTGTATCCCTTTAAAAATGCACATTCCGGAGGATCGTCTTGACGATTGTCAGAGTACTGTACGTGTAGTGAAGTGAAACATTCCAGGATTGGTTTTTGATCGGGGCATCGACAGGCTCGAACACAGAGACGTGAACGAGGACACGTCGGGTTGATACCTGATGGATATGGGTGAGTGGGTACATTCGCACCACGATTTGTTGGGTGTCTTACGCTTGGTCCTTGACTGAACTCGCACTTCAGGGTTCATCGTAGCCCAATTCATAACCAGCCCCAAGGCAAGACAGAGCAGGTCGAAGAGTTCAACTGAACCTTTTTGAGACTCCAAACTCCATGATTCAGACCATCTCGCCTGGGAGCGCATCACGGCCATAGCAACGAACGAAAGGGCATAAGATATTTCTAAGGCCGCTTCACTCCACCAAGGATCGTCATGTGACAAAAGAGTGAGCACTCGCATTGCGCTGCACAAGCACTTTCGCGCTGATAAATACGCGGATAATAAATGTTACTGTTGAGGAAATCACCTAGAGCACGCTTACCTATGTCCAGGTTCCCTTCAGTCTCTAAGAAACTGGAGGCAACACAAAGCGACATTAACTCTAACGTAAATCCACTCATGTGTGATAATCCAATCGAAGATCCACCAGTAGCCGGACCGGGTGAGGACCAATGCCCGAGGAGATACGAATCCAGGAGACGGAGGCATGCCTCAATATGGAAAAAGGATGGTATATGCCATCCGTTCATCCTGGTTGATGATAGCATGGAAAGGCCGGATTCACATGCAGTGATGCGTGGTTCCAATAGAGCAAGCTCAGCCCTTAGGTTAATCAGAAAATCAGGTAGGTATTCTGCTGCCAGGAGGGAGGGGGGCAAGGTAGAAAGGGAATGTGAAACAAAGAAGCGTGCCGAAGGCTGCAACTCATGAGATCACGTACGATGCACCTATGCGACCTGTGACAAACCTGGCTCACGGAAGCCAAATGTGATTCCTTTGATACAAGTTTCGCGAGGGATCGGAGCTACACAGTACGCCTCAGTTCCTGTACCTGAAATTCAATTGAGTGATTGAGCTAACCGCAGTGATTTCCGTTCGCTGCAGACCGTGCGATCTGAGGTCATCGTTTGAACTACCCGAAAGAACCAAGGCAAGGAAATCCTTCTTATAATTAAAGGCGTTTAGTATCTCCATCAGGGTCGGAACAAATCCCTGCTGCTGAGCCACATCTAAGATTGTGTGCGGGTCTCTCGCAGCCAGTGCAGCGAAGAGCACTATAGAGATGTCGAAAATCTGTTGGAGGTCGAGAGCTAACGAAGGTGGATTCCGAGGCCAGCATACCTTGTCACTCGTGCCATCTCGTGCAGCCCACAGCTTGTTCCATGTACGAACATAGAAATCCGATGTTTTTGCACGCCGGTTAAATTCATTGCCGCATAGTTTGCTTACGATTTCAAAGGCGCTGTAGACATACATCAAGCTTCGTGCCTCGAACAAAGGTCTGACACGCACCTTGCTCTCCGCAGGCTAATTTCGCTTGACCCGTCAAGACCCTCGAATAGATAACCAACTTCATCCAAAAATCTCCTGTTCTCCCCCTTGCTTCTGAGTTCTGTGATGCTCTTGAGGTCGTTCATCATCCCAGCGGGAAGTGAAGATTGGGACAGTTCCGATGGGTTGCGTCTCAAAGGGGTTGTAACCGTGGTCTGTCCATCAAGAGGCTGCGGGTCGTCTTCGGGCACATCAATTCCCCAGCGGGCACGCAGGTCGGCGTAGGATTCGTGGGGCTCGGTGTCATCTTCGACAGCATTTAACGGGTCCGTGGAAGGGACGGGGAGAGCCATGAGGAATGAGCGAGACGATCCTGCGTAAGTCCGGATATTTAGGTTCGGAATGCGTTTAGAAGATGACTGATCCGAATCTTCTGCAGCGAGTTCCAGTTCCCTGTCCGGAGACGGTGCCGGCAATGAATGAGATGACGGGTGACGGATAATTTGAACGCTTGACAGCGACGTTTCCGTTGACGGAGTTGCTAGACGTACGAATTAAACAAGAACTGTGCACGAGAGAATCAGTATACCTTCTAGAGAAGATTCCGTTCTGGAACGACCCAGCATGCGTTTGACGACGCTGCCCCGTACTGGTCGCGGTTTGGACGGAGGGTCCCGGTCTTTGAGAAGTGAACCATCAGGTTCGTGACGGTCCTTGGTCTGGGGTGATGCGCCTGATCTTCTTTGCAGCGCTCTTCGACCGTATGTGCGCTGCATTCAACTCTGTTGCACTTGGCCGACTTTCGGAGTCGTTTCAACCTCGAACGACTCTCTCGGTGGTACTTGTTATCACGTGACTATTATAGGCACTACGGCCTAGCTAACGTCTAACTAATCGTACAGTTTTCTGGCATGTTCGGAAGCCCATCAGGACCCATGTCGAAGCCGGGCGGAAGCGGGCCCATAATCTCCTCTGGCGGAGATCCGTGCGCTTGCAGCTATGTGCGAATGTGAGCGCGAGCCAGGCAAGATCGATGACAAAAGTTGTACACACCTCGCCCATGAGTTCGACGATCCTTTCGTGAGCCTTGTCATCGCCGTCGCGATATGTCTCGGCATCAAACTCGTCGAGCAGCCGCTTGATGGACAATATTTGTGCTTCGTAGCGCGCCTTATCCTCGGCGGTTAGAGTGCCGCTGTGCTCAGCAAGATAGTCGGGGAACTGCATCGCGTTAGACGGTGTCGCAAAAGTAAGACGACATGCTTGCCTTCTCGTGCAACTCCTTGAGTGGCTCATACAGCACGTCCTTGCTCATGAGTTCACCCATCATGCCCTCCAACATCTTCTGAAGTTGTTCTTCGCTCTGCTCGCCCTCGCCGGGGAGGCCGCTAAAGTCGTTCAGTTGCGACAGCAGCGCATCGAGCGTCTTGTCGTCGCCGCCAGCGGCCGCGTCTGTCGACGACTTGAGCCCCGACTCGCTTTCCTTGAGTTTATTCATCGTCGATCGAATGCGTGACTGGAAATCGTCTTCTTTCGGTTTCGGAGACGCTGCCTCTGCAGGCGCAGGCGCGTTCGTCATCGCGTCCATTTCCTCGACGAGCATGGCTTCCCAAGCGGCTGCTAACTTGTCCCGCTCGGAGGATCCCTCCGTCCCCCCTGATCCCGCACCCGGATCGATCCCCAGCCCCTTGAACAACGACGCCATCTCCTCCGCAAGCTGAGCCGCAAACTCATCCGTCAGCGCATCGTCTGGTTTCCCTGCTGGCTGCGCCGATGGTTGTGTCGACGTCGACGCGCCCGCGGACGACGCCTGCGGTGGCGGGGAGGTCGGCTTGGAGAACTGATCGAGGACATCTAGCAGACGAATGAGCGCCAACGAACGCGACGAACACGCAGAGACTGACCGTCGAGGTCGTCGAGGTCCTCTTCCTCGTCGACGCGCGGTCTCTGCTGGCCAGACATACGAGCACCTGGAAAAGTCCGATTTGCCATATCCGTTCATCGCCGCCATGTCAGGCCCCCAGTCGGACGCACTACGCGCCCAGATCTTCCAGCGACTCCACCCGCACACCTATCTCGAGCGTTTTCTTGAGGAGGGTGTCAGACCCGACGGACGTGAACCGAACGAATGGAGAGAGGTCTTTGTCAATGCTGGTATGTCTTACTCCTTCTGCTGTGTAGTGGAGCGCGCCTTCGCTAACGGTCGCAGGATCCATATCCACAGCTGACGGTTCGGCGCTCGTGCGATTAGGCAAGACCATCGTTGTCTGTGGCGTCAAGGCCGAGATCGCAGAGCCAGAATTGGACGCGCCCAATCTCGGATTTCTAGGCATGTCCCCTTGGGTTCCGTTGGACGTCTCTTTGATCTCTGAACAGTTCCCAACATCGACCTCCCGGCCATGTGCTCGCCCAAGTTCAAGCCTGGTCCACCATCAGATGAGGCACAGGTACTCTCCGAGAGACTCAACGACGCACTCGTTAGGTCAGTCTCGTTTCGTTATGCATCGCGGCCAGCCTCATGCGAGGACTACCGCCAAGGTCAAATATATTACCACTCAGCACACTCTGCATATCGTCCGGTCACGCAGTCTGGTGTCTCTACATTGACGCAACGTGCCTCAACTACGATGGTAATGTATTCGATGCTGCGCTCATTGCAATCATGGCAGCGTTGGAGAATAGTGCGCATCCCGGATCTTGCAAGGCCGACTGAGGTTGATGATCATTCTAGCAAGTCTTCCCCAGCCGACATTTAGCCCGGATACGTCCATGACGACATGTAGTCGTACCATCCGTGTCCCTCTACCCCTAAATAAGAACCGCAGGGTAGTCGGTCTCACCTTTGGCTGCGTCGGAGGAAGGTGACTTGCTGTGACGGTGCAAGGTTCATCGTTGATGTAATTTTCATCTTAGCACGCCCACGCTACTCGCAGACACCACATCCTTTGAAGAGCCTTTACTCACGTCCACAATCACCGTGGTTGTCGGCATAGATGGAGGTGTAGTTAGCGTCGAACGAGGGACAATGGGTGAGAGCGATGGTGGCGAGGAAATCTTGGCGACCGAAGGAAAAGGATCTCTGGAAAAATGCGTGCTTGCGGCCAAGGGACGAGCGATTGTCTTGCACAAGCTCTTTGAGTAAAGCGATGACACTCAAACTCGAAGGAGGCATACACCACCGGTGAGATCGGCCATTCTCTTCGTCCATGTACACCAGAGCGGTGTGATAATACCATTCAGGCAAGAGTAGCGATGGCTGTCCCATCTACGGCTCGTGGCTATTGGATTTCGGGACGTATATGCATGTCCCCGATGTTGGCGGACTTGACTATGCATCCAGTGATCAGCTGATCGAGGCAACCAATTATCTCGTTCATTGCTTTGTCACAAACCTTGTTCACTTGCCGACAAGTATCTCTGCAAAAGTTCCCGTCACACGTGCAGCATGTCCGCGCAGATATGTCTACAAATCCATGGTGCGCGAGTCGTGAATGCGGAGATTGTTTGACATCTATTGTGAACACTGGCTCGCGCCTGCCCCAATCAGGCGAACGGGTGAAAATATGCGACATTGCGGAGATGGACGCTACAAAAACTCCAAGCCAATGCCCACCTGTGGTCCCCGCTTCAATACCTCACCCTTGGCGGCGACGAGGGGTACCCCCAGATTGACTTCAACACGGATGGGGTCGAAACGGTACACAAGGCCTAGACCGACGCTTATAGAGGGTTGTGTGATGGCCGAGTGAATGGATTGTATAGGTGATGCTGGGTTCTCTGAGAACAACTACCAGAGTCAGCAAAAGAAAGGACGTACATCTATCGATGCCCTGTAATCTTCCGGCGTTGACCCATGCGTGGAACTTTGCCGGCCAATTGGGGCGTCTGGGAATGTTACCCAATAATGACAGTCCAAGAGAATAATAAAGATCGCCGCCTAGCGAGGTTGCTACAAGGATAGATTAGCGCCGTCGGCGTTATAGCGGGACAAGGCAGCTTACACCCGTCATGAGGACCCATTCCGGCTTGTCCAAACCCTCTCACACTGAGCGGACCGCCGAGCTGAAACTTGTCCGAATGATGGATAGTCTTCGGATCGCCTGCCAGGAGTTGGAGAAGACCTGCATGCCCTGATAGAGAGAGCGTCTGTATTCACTGAGTCACGAGCGGGGTGATATGCCAGAGTTGACTTGCCAGCCCATCTGTTAATGACCATCCCCTCTTGGCGTGAGCCTCAGTCTTCCAAAAAGCATTGTTGCCTGCACCGAGGAGAGGGCTTGTGAGGGAAGATGGGGGTGGGACGAAGCCGTCCGTTTTTCCAGTCAGGGAGAGCTCATTGATGAACCGAAGCAATGAACCAGACGTGGGCATGATAGAATCATTGAGGGTGTCGCGGGTATACGCGTGCGCGAGAGATGCTTTGGCAGCGGGGCCTGCGGATTGGCGAATGCTGAGAACGAGTGAACAAAAGTCGGTAGAAGACGTGGTCGGGGATACCTGATGCCAGCGTCGTCGCTGAGAGAGCCGATGCACCTCCAAGTGAACTCGGCAGATATTTCGTTTCCCGGAACGGGGACGCCGAGGAGGCATTTTCTGAGGCTAGCCTTGAGAGCCATGCGTTCCTCCCTGCCACCGCCGCCCGGTGGGCCGAGCTCGCGCTCGGTGCCGATGAGGCTGAGGAAGGCGCGGGAGGACATGGCAGGGGTGACGGGGAACGAGAGGGACGCGTCGAATGCGCGCTTGGTTTTGGTGCCGAGGGACGCATTGAGGGAGAGGACGTCGGCATAGCCACAAAGATTGGTGAGGCGACCCTCGAGCGACTAGATGGCGGGTGAGTGCGCGGAGAGACGAGGACCGAAGACACTTGCCGCACTGCCCTCGCCGTCGCCGAGCTCAGTGGAGGTCTTGACGAAGAACCTGCCGCGCTCGTGCACGCGGTAGACGATGTCGACGTGGGCGTCATTGCCGTCCTCGGCAGGTTGTATACGGATGGAGTGGGCGCGGAAGAGGCCCGTGGCAGAGAGGGCACGCGAGACGGCGGTGGTGGTGTCGAGGACGTGCTGGAAGGTGGAGTGCGGCACGGCGACGAGGTGCGGCGCGATGAGCCAGTCGAGAAACGCACGCGAGGTGCTGTTCGCGCCGAGCACGCGGACGGCGCCGACGCTGACCGGGGCGTCGACCAGCTCGACCATTGGAGACAAAAGAGTGACCGTCACGCTTGTCACACCGCGTCAAGCAATGTCGATCATGTACGGGAAGGAAAAAGAGAAGGACGGCGAGCACGACAGCGCGCACGTCGACCAAGGCTTTCTCGCGTTCTTCTCAAAGCTCCCCAAGAAGACGCCCACAGACGATGGCGTCGTCCGTCTTTTCGACAGGACCGACTTTTATGCCGCGTACGGGCCGGACGCGTTCTACGTCGCGTCGCACGTCTTTCGCACCAACTCGGTCATCAAGTATCTCGGCGCGGGTGGAAGGACGGCTGGTCTGCCGAGCGTCTCCCTCAATCACAACCTTGGACACACCTTTTTGCGCGAGGCGCTTACCGTCAAGCAGCTCCGCGTCGAGATCTGGGCTCCAGCGCCCGGTCAGGGGCGCAAGGCCACAAAATTTGTGCTCCAGAAAGAGGCATGAAAATCAACCTTTTCTCTGCCTCCACAGCTCACACGCCCCCAGGCATCCCCAGGAAACCTACAGGCAGTCGAGGATCTCCTCTTCGCAAATTCGGACGTCCTGTCCGCACCCATCGTCGTTGCTATCAAAATTGCTTCTGCAGCCGGTGGTGATAAAGCAAAGACAAAGAGTATCAGCGTCTCCTACGCCGACACGAGCATTCGCGAAATTGGCGTAGCCGATTTCGTTGACAATGACCTCTTTTCCAATACAGAGGTCCGTGCCAGTCTCAGTTTTGCGTTTTCGTCTAACTCGTCGCGCAGTCCCTTATTATCCAGCTTTCCGCAAAAGAAGCCATCATACCCACTGGCACCGCATCTGGCACCACTGACCGTGATTTCGACCTGAACAAGCTTAAAGCGGTCCTCGAGCGATGTAACATCGTCGTTACAGAGCGCAAACCTAGTATGTACTTGTCGTCCGACTCTTTTTTCTTACTCACATGTACATAGGCGAGTTCACCACCAAGAACATCCTGGAAGATATAAAAAAGTTGACCGGATCCGAGGATGCCGAAGACGCTCCAAGCATCATCAGTCTGTCATCCCCTTCCCAAGTGGTCCCCATGCTCACCTCGCCATCGCAAAGCAGCCATTCCTGCGACAGGTGCTTTAGCCGCTCTCGTCACATACCTATCTCTTTTGTCAGATTCTGCAAATCATGGTGCATACAAGCTGAAAACCCATGATCTCGCTCAATATATGCGCTTGGACGCTAGTTCCGTGAGGGCTCTATCCTTGGTCGATATCGAAGGGGGGGTCTGTCTCAATGACCGTTGTATCATCTCATTCCATTGACTCATGCATTTCCAGGGTGGCTTCAACAAGTCGTCCACTCTACTCGGACTTCTCAACAAATGCAAGACTGCACAAGGGACTAGACTGCTCGCAACTTGGCTAAAACAACCCCTTGTTAACTTGCACGAAATACGTGAGTTGACGTGTGCTTTCCCAGTCCTCTCTGCTAGATGCAAGTCTTTAGGGAAGCGTCAAGATCTGGTAGAAACCTTCGTAGATGATTCGTCGACGAGGCGTGCGCTTCAGGTAGTGAGCACAATTTGATGCTGCACTCAATCGTTTTGACCTGGTTCAGGATGACTATCTCAAATTGATGCCTGATCTGCACCGGATAAGCAAGCGGTTTAGGAAAGGAGTCGCATCCCTGGAAGACGTCGTCCGTGTTTATCAAGTTGTGCTGAAGGTGATCTACACGACGTTATCCTCGTTCTTGGATGCCAACCCGTGACTGCCGACAGCTGCCAGGTCTCATCGAAACCCTCGATGATATTCAATATGAACGTGAAGCACACAGAAAACTCGTAGAAGAGGTATATGTAAAACCTTTCAAGGTAGGTTCTTGTCTTTCTTTCACATTTATACCGAAAAAAAACTCAACTTTGCCAATAGTCCCTCTCCGATAATCTGTCCAAATACTCTGACATGGTGGAAACCACCCTTGACCTTGCTTCGCTCGATACTCATACGTACACCATCAAACCCGAGTACGATGAGGGCTTGCAAAGGTTGGCTACCAAACTTATGGAGGTGGGCCGTCAGTCAATGTGTGGTCGAAAGCCAACTAATGAATCGTATGCCAGGCGAGGGATGGGTTGGATGCAGAGCACCGCTCTGTTAGCAAGGATCTCGGGCTCGAACTTGATAAGAAGCTCCACTTGGAAAACTCTTCAACTTATGGCTATTGTTTCAGGTTGACCAAGAATGTGCGTTTCCTGGTTTTTACTCCGTTGTCATCGATTGTACGGTTCTCACCTGCCTGGTAATTTAGGATGCGAAAGCTATCACCAAGAACAAGAAATATATCGAGCTCGGGACGATCAAATCGGGCGTGTACTTCACGACCAAGACACTGAAAAGTCATGCAACAGACTATCAGGAGGCGAATGAAGGGTATCAACGCACTCAGTCAGGGCTCGTAAAAGAGGTAGTGAACATTGCTTGTGAGTACTCATCAGGTTCAACTATGGTGAGACTAACCGTCTACGCAGCGACATATACCCCCGTCTTACAGAAATTAGACCATATCCTTGCGCATCTTGATGTCATCATCAGGTTTGATTTCAATGCTTTCTTTTTCTTACCTAATTCTGCCTCCGATAGCTTTGCACACGTTTCGGTCAATGCTCCTGAGTCATACGTCAAGCCTGTCGTCTCTGAGAAGGGTGGGTTCTTTATTATCTACTCATTTTACGCCTGATACCGATTGCATCATAAGGCGAGAGCAGTCTTGTGCTCAAAGACGCACGCCATCCTTGTCTTGAGGTTCAAGATGAAATTAGTTTCATACCGAATGACGTCGAAATGGTGAAAACAGAAGGAGAATTCCAGATCATCAGTATGGCTCATTCCACTACATGACCATTGACTCAACCAACACTATAGCTGGACCTAATATGGGTGGAAAGAGCACGTACATCAGACAGGTGATGTTAATGAACTTAGGACACTGAAATCAGGCGAACTAAGTGCCTTCCAGGTTGGCGTCATAGCTCTTATGGCCCAGACTGGCTGCTTTGTCCCCTGCTCCTCCGCGGCCCTGCCTATATTCGATTCTATTTTGTGCCGTGTCGGTGCGGGCGACTCGCAGCTCAAAGGGGTCTCAACGTTTATGGCCGAGATGCTCGAAACTGCATCGATCCTTCGAGTAGGTTTTTTTTGTTTACTTTCCTCCTCGCGTTGACAGGCGGTAGTCCGCGTCAAAAGATTCATTGATCATCATCGACGAGCTTGGGAGAGGTAAGTGGCTGGACGTCCCTAGCGATGCTCCGGGATGCTAACGATTAAATGCAAGGAACTTCGACTTACGACGGTTTCGGTCTCGCGTGGGCGATATCGGAGTGCGTGTCCTCCACGTCGAATTGTGAGGCTACCGCTGACACCCTTTCCATTCTAGACACATTGCGTCAAACATTCGGGCATTCTGTCTCTTTGCAACTCACTTCCACGAACTGACGGCACTCGACCAAGAAATCTCGCATGTGAAGAACTTGCACGTCGTTGCACATGTAGGACAAGAGGAAGGGTCCCAAGAACGGGATATTACCCTCTTGTACAAGGTCGAGCCTGGTACGTGCTCGATCCAACCCATATCGTCGTGCTTGCGCGTATGCTAAGCTTGGGGGATTCAGGTGTCTCCGATCAAAGTTTTGGC
>JBBPUI010001000.1:0-13072 GCA_038094615.1 Heimioporus aff. retisporus | reverse complement strand
ACCGGCGCGCGCCACACGCATCGCCTTCCGCGTCGGGCGCGATGACGCGGGGGACGATCAGCCGCGAAATGGTGCTTAATATATTAGATGTTCGGCGACAGTCCGTCTAAAGATCCCTTACGACGGGGTGTTCGCAATCATTTCTTTTTTACGCTCTTTTTTGGATTTCTTGATTGACTCTAACAAAGAACCACTCGAGGTCCTACTATTAGAGATGCTATTGCGTTACCATGTTACTTTCGTTCTTTGCGCTTCTTCTCTTTTGGTTTCTCCTGGACGGTTCCTGTGTCGTTCTTTGCGCTGGTAGACACGCTCTCGGGTATAGATTGGGTATCCCTGGCTTCACGCCGTTTCTGTCTCTCTGCCTTGCGCTCTGCCTTGCGCCGCAACTTCTCAGAATCAACGTCGTTGCTCTCCGATGCAGATGGCGGTACAGGTTCGGGTACCTGTAAGGGGGGACAGGTGACAGAGCCCTGGCTGCCTATGCCTCTCCGCGGTGGTCCGTCTGCGTCATCGTGAAATATATGTGACCCACCAGGGGCCAGCCGACTGGCGCCAAGACCGGGCGTCGCAGGGCCCGAAGGTGTTGATGACGATGGCGCACGGGAAACAAGTTTTTCCTTGAAGTAATCCGCGACGCTTTTAGTAGATGTGGTCAAGTTGTCGAGAGAGAGGAAACTCGGTTGAGGGGCGGGGGTGGGCGAAGAGGATAAGGGTGTCAGGGGCGACGTCGGCGTGGACGACAATGAGGAGGGCGCGATGCCGAGAATCTCCGAAATGGCCAACGCGGACTTGCCTGAGATTTGTTTGGCGGCGCGGATGCGTGCACGATGACTGTAGAGAAAATAAGCGCTGATTGTTGTATCGACGTACGAATGCAACTCACGCCATCGGACGAGGTTTGGGTATCAGCTCGGAGCCAGGCACTGGAGAGGACGGCGACGAAGGATCCGAAATGGAACCGATTGAATTGTCAGGGATGTCGCTGCCGGATCTTGATTTTTTTTCTTTCTTTCTGCTCTTCTTCCTTGTATTTTCGCTGGCATCCGGATCGTCCGTGGCCCGATGTTTTCGTTTTTTTGTGGTCGTTATAGTCGGCTCCTGCATCGACCTTTTCTCGACCGTCTCCTCCAGCGTGCTTGTGGATGTCTTGTCCGTCGCCTCCGGCTCCCCCCCACTCCCTTCTCTTGTATCCCGACCATCGACTGCCTGTTCGGCGGTCTCGTTCAGCCTCTTGAGCAATGCCTCGAATTCCTTGTTTTGCTTCCACGCGATGCCGTTCGGGTCCCGTTGGTGCTGTGCCCCGATGCCCATCATATCAAGCTTTTGCTGCACCTTGACGTGCGTCTTGACGCCATCGCCAGAAGACCCGAGGCCCTGAGATGCATCCCACCCAAACTTTGACAGATACGAGAGCCCGAAACGAGACGCGTCTACCAAGAGGTGAGCCGTGATGCTGGCAACAGTGGAAAGGACTCGCCATCAGCCCAGCTCAGGTTCCGAGGGTCTGCAGGGATGCGCTGTTTTTGTTTTCTGCCTGCAAGGCCCATCCTGGCAGGTATGCAAGGAAGGGTGATGGGTATGAGGGTCCTGGTGGGGGGTCACGAAACATAAAAAGCCGTTGACCCCTCTATCTATATGAGGAACACCGACTTCGCAAGTTTCTGGCGTTCTGTCATGTCCAAACCCACGTCGTCCAGCTTGACGAGGCGCGAGTGCTTTCTCCTGGCTCTCCTACTCCTCGGCTTGCTCTCGTTGTCTGCTGTAGGCTATGGCAGCCGAGAATCACCCTCATTTATTGAAAAGATTGTGCACACATACAAGTCTAAATTTCACACTCATTCCCAGGAGATTTTTATACCAACTTTAGATTCGGAGCGCTGGCGAACCCGTGTCACCTGGTCCACCAACGAAGACGTGCCATCAACGACCATAGTTGCACACGTACCTGGTGCGCCACTCATTTCGTAGCCCAATTCGCGGCAACCAACCTTGTATTCAAGGCTGGACGATATTCGACAATCTCTTTTTGTTCAACGGAACAGTCTTTGCCGTTACTAATAATCCGGAGTCCATTCCAGACCGCGATTCCATCACCTCAGTGGGAATTGAGATAGCGAACGGTCCTGAAGCTGTCGCATCTCGCCTGCCAACTGACAGTGAATTTCGTGTCGTCACGATCGACGAGGCACGAGAGCTATTTGGAACTACTGCAGATCTTATCGACGGAGCCACGGTGCGTTGCCTTGGACAGGATATGCTGCTTCTTGTCTTACGCTCAACGCAGTGGATCGTCAACGACCCACCCCAATTGTACGTTTACGTCTGTCAGGTGAGACAGTGCTCGCTCTTATTCCAATTCTCCCCAGTATTGCACATTACTACCACTGGTCCGCCGAGCTCTTTTTTGGGTTCTGGCGGGTATATTCTTCCTTGGACCTTTCCATCTCACCAGATGGATCAACGTCTCTGCCCGCCATACGACGAATCTGGTTTCCCCATGTAGACGACAACCATTGGAGAGACTATGCTTCTATGAACCAATGGGTTCTCCGGACTGTCCTTCCTTCCGTCACTGCCGAATACTCCCCAGACTGGCTCGACCGCGCGGACATGCGGCGGCCCTTACTACTCGATCGAGTTATATTCACCGATCGCTCAGCTGCCATGAAGGGCGAGGAATTTCTGCGTACAGGACGCATTGCGTCCGAGGCGTTTGCGCTTCCCGACAGTGCACACTGGTGGAGCCCCGTTCGAGGCGCCATCACAAAATTCAGTGGCCTGGATGCGAATCTTGACCCAGCATCGAATCCTGTCATCACGTACATCTCGCGTCAGGAATGGGGTCGACGTTCCCTGATTCCAGAGGACCACGAGAAGCTCGTGAAGGCGCTGTACAGGCTGCGCGATCAGCACGGGGTCGAAGTGAATGTGGTGAGCATGGACAAGCTTTCCCACGAAGAGCAGTTTAGATTAGCCGCGCGGACAACGGTGAGCGTCACGTTTCAGGCTGACGTCCACTCTAATATTGGGGCCGGCACAGATCCTGATGGGTGTGCATGGCAACGGACTAACATCCTTGGTGTGGATGAAGCCTACCTCTAAGTCGACGGTGATCGAGTTTTTTTATCCCGGCGGGTTCGCGCACGACTATGAGTACACGGCGCGAGCCCTTGGGATGGTCCATTATGGCGTTTGGAACGACAAGTACGTGGCATTCTCAAACGTCCGCTGCTTGTCTTGACAGAACTTTACTTGACAGAACGTTTACGCACCCTGAAATACCACCGGTCAGTTATCCGGAAGGATTCCAGGGAAACAGCATACCGCTGAACGGCGAGACTGTCGCGAAAGTATGCCTGGAGAGACTGCAGTTGCCAGTCTCATAAAACGGTCGATACCCCGGGTTCGGTTTATGACCAACGAGCACGTTTGGACGTTTACGGATCGTATATTTCTTGGATTCCGTTTGCCGTGCGTCACGTAACTTACAGTGCTCATTGCACGGACCAAACTCGAACTGTATCATCTAGACATGACATCTGTTTAATTATTTCTTGGTTTATGTATCAAGAGACTAGTTTGCCTCGCCATTCTGGCATGCACGAATGGTGACCCACTGATGCTAGAGAACGTGTGCGAGGAATACACTCACTTGGTCTTGACTGGTAGGTCCTATGAGCCTTGAACTACATCAAGCGAATGCGTGTGAAATCCCTTGGACGAAGGCGCACGAGCAGAATCTGTTTCTAGGGCTCTGGTTAACAGTAGTTCTATAATTCCTCTTCCCTCGGTTGCTCTGTGGGTTGTTGTCACAACTACTACATAGGTTCTTCTTCGCAAGAATACATGGCGCTTCTGTTTACAAGTGGCCCACTGAGGGCGCCGATGACGTGGATGTTTTCAAACCGCTATAGGCTACAGATTATTGCTCGTCTTGCGGGACACATTTCGGCGTGCAGCGGTCATCTGCAAGTCAAGTTATGGCGTGGTGGTGCGATGACAGTAACTGAGAAACTGTGTCGGCCGAGTCACTCGGTGGGAGGCATCGCCTTGGAACGACAAAGTCTGTCTATGTCCCTTCTCCAACCCGTTCGCCCAGATAATTAGCAAGGCAGCGCTTTGGAAGGAGTTGGCTCGAGGAAAGGGGCGGTATCCTTTTATATCAAGACCGCGGCAAGTTCCGTTGCATCCTCGTAACGTTTTACTCGGGCCATGGAGATATCGCGAGTACACTCCTTGTTCGTCTGAATCCCCACTTACATGTCGGACCAGATCGATTCTTCAGGGAGGGTACCAGCACCCCCTCTCACGCTCATGGCAAGGCCGTCGCCAACTCACTAAATCCATGTTTATGTACCCCATATTTATCACCGACGACCCTGAGGCCAGCGTCGTTATTCCGTCTCTTCCCGGCCAGCGCCGATGGGGCATCAACCGGCTCGAAGCCTTCCTCGGACCCCTTGTCCAGAAAGGTCTCTGTAGCGTCATCCTCTTCGGCGTTCCCTTCCAGTGCGAAAAAGTACTCCCTCTGCCGTCTTGTCCTATCCCACGCACTGACGCACACTCGCTAGGACGGACGCGGAACCCCGGCGGATGACCCCGAGGGCCCCGTCATACAAGCCATCCAAAAGATTCGGTCGCTCTTTCCTGACCTCTACATCGCTTGCGACGTCTGCCTCTGCGAGTACACATCACATGGTCATTGCGGGCTTCTTCAAGATGATGGGTTGATCGACACGGCTCCTTCGGTCGAACGCATCGCCGAAGTCGCAGTCAGCTATGCCCGCGCGGGTGCGCATTGCGTCGCACCGAGCGATATGATGGACGGCCGTATTCGTGCGATCAAACGTCGTCTGATCGACGCCGGGTTCGGCAACCGGTGCACCCTCATAAGCTATTCTGCCAAGTTCGCGAGTGGGTTATATGGCCCTTTTAGGTAAAGTATCCGCGCATATAAGTTGCCCCTCCGTTCTCAGCGTCTCGTACGTGGATTCAGAGATGCCGCCGGGAGTGCACCGTCGTTCGGGGATCGCAAATGCTACCAGTTACCGCCCACTGCCAAGGGACTTGCGAGGCGTGCCGTCGTAAGTGGTAGTTTTCCGTATCTGGCACATATAACCTCACTTTTTGTCCCCGGGGAAGCAACGTGATGTGGCTGAAGGCGCTGACATCATCATGGTTAAGCCCGCACTGCCGTATCTCGACATCATCGCCGACGCGGCCCAGCTCGCGCAGGATCATCCGATTGCATGTTATCAAGTCAGCGGTGAATTCGCCATGGTTCATGCGGGTGCAAAGGCGGGTGTGTATGATCTCAGAGCCATGGCGTTCGAGACCACGGAAAGCATGGTTAGAGCTGGTAGGTACCGTTTCCGTGTGGCTGTACCTCGACTGACGGCTTTTTTTCCAGGCGCTACTATCATCCTCTCTTACTTTACCCCTGAGTTTCTGGATTGGCTCCCAGCATAGAGTGAAGAAAGTACATGTAAGATATGTAAGATAGGCTGGGTGGAATTGGAAAAGGAACAAATTTCGGTTTCGACTCCTACATTATTATCGACATGAACGTTCGCCTACTCGCCCGACACCTGCATGTTCTTTCACCAAGCTTTCCAAATCGCGACCGGTTCCAACGAGGTTGATGAAGAATCGGATTTGCTCGAACTGGGTCCATCGACCATCTTCGACGACGTAGAGCCGTATTGCGGTCCACCCGACCCCGGCTCGGGTCCAGGCGGACACCACGCTCACTGGGTATGCCTGATCGACCACGCAAAGCAGGCGCGCGCCATCGGCGTCCCACCGGACCCACTTCTGAGTGGCCCGAGCAGCACGCCTGGCACGATGTGCATCGTGTGCGGGCAAAACACGCTGGACGATTCGGGACGCCTCCTCGTCGACGTCCGGAACGAAGGTGGAAGGACGCAGAGGTTTGATTTCGGCGAGATTCTCGTGCGTAGCGCGTTCAGGATCTCCCTCTGCTCCTTACTATCCGCGCACCCCCCATCCCCCCCTCCCCCCCTCCCCTCCTCCCCTTTCCTTCGCGTATTTTCTGGTCCGCGTCGGGGAGAGTCGGGGTAGCGGCAAGCCCCCTGACGAGAGCTTTCGCAGGCTTGAAGGCGCTGCCATCTCCGCCCCCCTTTCCTGTTCCGCCTCTACCGTGTCGAGTACGGCCACCTCTATTCCGCGGTCTGGGTCCTCGGAGACGGGCGACAGACGAACAGCGCAAACAGATCGTTACCAAGTACCTCATTCACTCACTATCAATGGGGGAGCCTGGTTCGTTATTAGCCAATACTAATCAGACTCTGTCCCAATCCCTGCCGGACCCGAGCAAAGCTCAAATCTGTACACACATATGTCGCACTGCATACCAATCCCTCCCGAACCCGAGCAGAGTTCGACTCCGCACACGCGCATTGGACTCTGTCCAATTCCTGCCGAACCCGAGCACCCAGTTTGTTCCAAAAACCCCCACCGGCGTCAATCATAGATGCTTAACTTTGTGTAGGTCTGGCAGGCAGCCCCCCTTTACATAAATTAGTTTCCTTTTCTATCAGTCCTCCGATCACAGCTCTCGCTACATGCCTGACAGTCCTTGCAGACGAGACTCCTCACTGGGTACGGCAAGTGCCTTTGCCAGAAGCAGTAATCCCGTCCTATGCGATCTAGTATCTTATAAACCCTCTAAGGTGTGGGTAAGGTTCCAAGTTTCTTGCTCCCGACTCCCACTCAAGTACTACGCCGCGATGTCGACCAACAAAGGCAAATTGGAGGCCCTCTTGAAATTGATCAATTCGGCGGCTCGGGAGGCTATTGCGGAGTACGAGAAAGCCGGTGACGACGTCCCATCAATCAATTCCACTCATCCTCACCCATTGGATGACGCTATCGACCAAGTCGCACTGAAGAATGCCGTTCGAGTACTCGAAGGCGCATGTGCTCAACTATGCACTACACTCGCACCTCCCTCCCACTCCGCTATCAACGTGAGACCCATTTCCACCACTAGCACATAAAGCTAACGACCATCATCGATAGCTTGTGCTAGTGTATCACTACGCTTGCGTTCGCGTCGCCCTTCGAGAGAATATTACTGATATCCTTGCGAACCACCCAAACGGTATCCATGTCAATGACCTATCCGAGATCATAAATGTTGAACCAAAGAAACTCGCGCGTTTGCTCCGTCTTTTGGCCACCAAAGGATGTTACAACGAAGGTCAGTCAAATTGCACATTTGTAAAGGATATCATGACCTATCCAGCTTTTTAGTGGGGACTGATACGTTTGCAAACAACCGTCTCTCTCTCATGCTTCACAGCGAGAACCCTGTTCGCCATATTGTCAGCCTTCACGTCGAGGCAACGGCGAAAGGTGCCGCTGTATTGCATGAAACATTGAAAGACTCGACCACTGGACACTCTGATGATCCTGAACATGCTCCTGTCATGTATGCCAATAACAGGAAGGGTATCACCGGCACATTCTACGACTGGATGAGACAAGAGGTGGGTGGCTGATCCACTTATAAGTAATTCATCTCATGCTGCCGTGCAGGACTCTCTGAGAGAGGTAGGAAAACAGATGCTCTGATATATACGCGGCCTGACGATGTATAGAGTCTCTACTGCTCAATGAGAGGACTCAGTAGCATCATGGGCTCATTGGCAGTCCTAACTCGTGCGTTCTCCACGTGGGATCAGCACCGCTTACTAACTGCCGACTCAGATTTCCCCTTTGATAAATATTCGACTGTCGTTGACGTCGGTGGGGGGACCGGCGCTTTCTCCCTTCCTCTTGCAAAAATACACAAGCACGTCAAGATCACCATCCACGATTTGCCGGAAGCACTCGTTCAGTCAAAAAGCGTGAGCGGTGAACGTCAGTCCCTTCGCGCAATAGGCTGATTTTTCTCTTAGGTTTGGGCGCAGGACTGTCCAGAGGCAGTTCAGAAGAACCGCGTCGAATTTGCGGAACTTGACTTCTTCACTCAGGTTCCGGTCAAGGGCAAAGACATTTACTACGTGGGTCCACATTCTCCATGCCAACGACTGGATTCTAATGGTGGTGGTTGGGCTCGAGCAGCTCCGTTACATCGTTCACAATTGGCCTGACCGCGAGTCTGCGATCATTCTTCGCAATATTCGTCAAGCAATGGAGCCCCACAGTCGGGTTCTCATTCGTGAGTTAGAACCACTCGACAGACAGCCTCGATCTTGACTATTAACTGTATAGATGACTACGTTCTTCTTGACCTCGGTCACAAACAAGCCGTAGCCGAGGCGGGATCTATCGGTGCTGCTGTGGTCAGTCGTTTCTAATCCACCGAACCGGACGCGAGCCCTGAACATTTTCCGCAAAATGCATACAGGCTCCAGAGCCCATGCTCCCTAATTTTGGTGTTGGCAATATCCGCATGTACCAACAGGACCTGACGATGTACATCTTGCTCAATGCGAGAGAACGTACCTTCCGGGATTCATTGGAGCTTTCGTGAGCCGAGAGATTGTAAGATTATCCTTGTAGTTTTCTGACGTCTAGCTTTATACAGAACCAAAGCTGGCCTGAGGCTCGAGAAAGTCTGGGATCTCGGAGAAACGTGTGTCCTTGAATTCTCTCCTGCGTGAAGGACAGGCTCGAACTGTAAATGTGCACACTATGGCTCACGACTTGAAGGATCGTTTGGCTTAGTAACTGTGTGTTCATCTACACAAATCGTGTGTATAGGAAAATGTATTCGAAGACAAACCGATGTTGGGGTTCAACAATGCCCGTGGTTGACGCCGGTATCTGCTCCTTAGCGGTATGTATGTCGAGTCCAATGGAAGGAAGCGAGGAGCGAGCACCCGCAATGAGCGGCCCCGATCCCACATTGTCAACTCGGGAAGTGCCGACAGAGCGTCGATGTCAGTCGAACGTTGTATGTCGCATTATGTCGTAGCCTATCAGTGGTAATTGGGCGAAAAATTCCACTGCCGTGCACAGTAGGCGTGAATATTCGGATTGTCGCGGAGAGAACATGACGGAAACTCTAAATCCCTTCCTCTCCTAACTTGGTTTCAGTACAAACTGACACTCCCCTTGTCTTTCACGTTCTCCTAATCCGTGCTTGGACAGAAGATTCATATGCCGTGCACGGTAGATGTGATGCCTCAGGGAAGGACTATACTCGCCGAGTAACTAGTACATACAAATCGACAGATGGCGGCATGCAGAAACAGGCGGACGTGGATGCATAGCATCATGGACAGATGTGGTCATGCTGCAGCTCGAAGCGATGTAGATGTATGCCACATGCAACGCAGATCACGCCGTCCGCTTGAAGGTGGCGGACAACGATGTGTCTCACAAGATTCCGCCATTGCAAGGTGGCCTCGCATCCTGCCCACAAGCATTTTACCGATTGACGGCTTTCACCCTGAAACGCATGAACCGTTTTGAGGTGATCATGTACAGCCCGTCCTGTCCCGGCAAATTTTTCGTTGCAACGCACGCCGTTCGTCACCCATTCGCAGGCGTAGGTGGCGTCCATGAGAGTGATGAAATTTATGCTAGTATCCTGGAAGTCGGAGACAGTACGGAAATGGTCAACCCTGCGTGAATGGCAGGCTAGACGAGTGCGCGTACTGGTGGAATAGCCTGTCCCATCGTTGTATGATCAGCATGTCAGGCGACTGGATGCTCTATCCACACCATTTCTTCACTACAAAATTTCGAACGAGGCGCTTTGACTCTCCTGCAAGTCCGGGACTAGTTATTGGAGCACGTCTGTATGTAGCCGTGAGACTGATGGAGGTGAGTAAAGGAGACTAAATGATGGTACTAGGTGGCCCACCTCCAGTCGACGTTGCACGAGACCGCAGGAAAGCATGCTAGACGAGCGTTTGTGCGTGTAAACCGTGTGGCGTCCGAAAAAGGAAATGTGCAATTTGTACCGCGAGTATCCAATTGGTATCCAACACTAGTTTCTTCATCGACGATGCTGTTTGTGCCGTGTGGTGTCAGAAAGTCACGTTTTATTTCCATCTGTTGCTCGCGGCGGCGAGGAAAAAAAAAGGGAACGCACCTCGTGATGATACAACCCCATCGAAAGAAACGCCAAATTCTCTGTGCTTCCATGCAAAACATATATGTTTTTCCACATGGACAGGTGTATGCCGTTGTCAATGTCGGACTGCCCACTTGGTTAACGGCTCTCATGAAAATTCTTGTCCCAGACGCAAGTCAGAAGATCGCAATCCCGCGTCGATTATTTCATTTTCAAGTCGGCGCTATTGCAGGTCACAAGATCGTATAGTTTCCTCTCCCATATACCACTCCAATGTTTCACGTTCGTCGAGCCCGCATCCGAGCACGAGATTAAGTTGCTAAAAAGTCGTTATGTTAGAATTCATGAAAAAAATAACGAAGGTGCACATCCAGGCATACGCATTGGTCAAGGAGGAGATCATGCTCTCGTCCTGTAGCGTCGACAGTCGTCGTGGAGTGTCCGTTCAATTGCATTTGCCTCACCTCGGTAGCAATCGTTTTGGTAGAAAACATGTCGTTCTGAAGTTGCACTTGGGAGAGGGACTAAATAAGGCGCGAAAAGTTAAGAATACCAGTCATTACGGAGATTCTTTCCTGACCATATGTTGAACGAGGACGTTACTGATTGTAGTGACGCATCCTGCTATACCGTTTGTAAGTGATGTGCTTTTGAGATTCGTTCTGCCATTCTTTCAATCAGATTTGTGGCGTTTGCAGTTCACTGGTGAAGTCGTACGATTCCACCGGTGGACTAAAATGTCCAAACGTGTTCTGAAGAATGACATACCTAAGTAACCACTATCGCAGTGTTTCTTCAAGCGCGGGGCTTTATGGTGGGAGATGATCTGAGATTTTCAGAGCTTCACCTACTACATGAACATCGCCAACGATGTTTGGTACTAGCCCGAGCGATGGGTATTATCAAGCGGTAGACATGAGGGCTCGAAGATATGAGCTGCGACGACGGGAATGACAGAGTATTGAACGTGTAGCCGAACTTGAACACTTGATGGAGGGGTACTTACAGCTTGCCTGCCAGGTTGTCGAATTATCCGCGGCGCTACGCCGGTACTTGAAGTAGGATCGTGACACTGAGTCGCGCCTGGTCACATTCCTGACGCGACGCGTTGACGAGTTGTCACGCGTGTTCTTCCGGGATATTCGTCAGATACTCACTGCACGCGCAATGGAAGCTACTACGCTGCAAGTTTCTTGTGAGTGCCTTTATCTTGTCCTTTTGGCTCTGAAATGGCCCAAATAGTACGTGTGTTGTACACCGTCAACAGCAATCCACAATATATACTCGCCAAATCGTCATCGCAAATACGAGTCCACCCATGCGGCGAGATCTCACTGAATTCACTTTCGAATGAGCCCACTTATGCTCGAGCCCCACTTAGGGCATGCTTAACGGCGGTTTGTGATTCCAGGTGAGTACTGATCCCCGCTCTTCATGCAACGCTCTCACACCACTACAGTCCCGAGCTTCTTCAGGATCCCGCACGAGACTTCTCCTTATACTTCCTCGATCCCTTAGAAACGCAACCACTGCCTACAGGTCTACCATACACACCCCACAACGCCAGTTCACCTCGTGGTGTAGCGGTCGCTCTCGGGCTTATGTCTCGGGCCCTCGAATCGAACAACTCGGATAATGTCCTCGTCACTGGCACGATTATTTCTAATCCCTTACCGTCACTTGAAGTTGTCTGTGCACTTCGAGAAGTGCGTTTCCTTCAATGCCAGAATAATTCAACCTATGCTTACACTCATTCTCTCTGCACAGACCAGACGCATGCCAAACCCTATGCTACAATCGTATCCTTCATTTGGCCCAATATCCGCACCCGAATCTTCTCAGCCACTTAATGTTTATCCCTTGCAAGCTGCTGGGGTGGGCTGGTCAATCGCTCCTCAGTTGCAGAGTGACCAGCAACAACAGCGGACTCTGACCCGTTCAGCTGACTTTCCAGAACTCTACATAGGCCCTCCACGACGGGCGCGGGGTCGTCCCGAGGGATCTACGTCTTCAAAGTCGAAAGCGAAAGCCCATGGCGGTACTTCTTCCCTTCCCGGTAATGCAGGCTTCGTTCAAACTCAACGCACCCATTGACGGAGTCAATCACGTAGGGGCGAGCTCCTTGGATACCAAACAAGACGCAGAGAGGAGCTCCAAGCAAAAAACCAAACCCAGATCTCTCCGCGGTCCACCCACCTATTCACCATTTGTCTGTGCACCATTGACACGCAGTACAGTGATGGGTGTACCAGAGGGCCATACAACCAATATACCTTTTTTGAGCCAGCAATCAGGCACGTCGAGTCAAGCCCAGACTCAGCCATACCAACCACACCTCCATCCGACACAAAACCCGCTCCTTGGTTTACTATCCACAATCTCATCTACTTCCGGGAGCGCGGCAGCCAACGCAACGCCCGAGCAGCAAGCAGCTCTCGTATCAGCACTGCAGGGATTGCTTTCCGCCAATCCCCATCTACTCCAGTTCGTGGCGACAAATTCCGAAGAAAAGGTTTCCCAAGGAATGCAGGAGAGCAGCAATGCAGGCGATAGCCAGGACGACGGCGACTCGGACATTGTCGTCCTCGACTCTGCGACCATTGATACTACCATGTTCCACAAGCCGAGTACTAGGCAAACGACGAGCAACCAAAATTCGACCTCATTTATCACAAATTGTGAGCTTGTAAAGCCTGGAATAGAGTTCTCACCTCCGCTTGCGAATACGCCACTCTCCGAACAAGAAATATCGGCATCGTCTCGAACATCAACGCCGCCCAGGACGCTCGAGTTGGCGCAGACAGCAGCTGACGCGGAGACACTGACTTCGAACAACAGTTCCTTTAGAAGAGTGGCGCGGGGAGGCGGAGACACCTCACTAGCCCTAGATATACCAGGAACACCTACACCGTCTCGAGCGCGCAAACGGAAGCACGATGAATATGTCCAGAACCAAGACCCCCTGGCCACCCCCTCACCCCCGCCGTCACCCTCTCCGTCCGGAACACGTAGATCAAG
>JBBPUI010000999.1:0-13088 GCA_038094615.1 Heimioporus aff. retisporus | reverse complement strand
AGTGTGTAACACCCTCAACGGTCTGGAGATGGGTTTCGAGCTCGGGAATACCGTATGAGACACCATGGACGATGACAGTGTCCTTGATACGCCCGCTCAACCTCATCTGTCCATTTTCAATGATACCGACATCCCCTGTGCGGAACCAGCCGCCCTCGACAAAGCTGGAACGCGTTGCCTCGGGGTTGTTGTAGTACCTGGAGAAGACCATCGGACCTCGGACCTGGAGTTCCCCGCTCTCGCCATCGGCACGAGGAGTCACGCCATCGACAGGATTCACAATCCGCATCTCGCAGTCTCTGATCGGAGTTCCGAGCTGCAAAAATTCGTATGCGGGAGGCGCGGTAAGCATGTCGACAGGGTCATAAATGCATCCGGCGCTGATGTGAATTCATTCAGCTGATGAACGCCGTGTGTAGACCAAGAACTTACCAAGTCTCTGTCATGCCGAATCCAGCAGAGATGACAAATGAAGTGTTGCCATTTTTTGCGAGGTTCTTCAGGGTCCGTGTGAATGCAACAGCAGTGCTGCTAACGACCGCTTCGCCACCGCTGTTGATTCGTCGGAGGGAAGAGAGGTTGAATTGGCCAAAGAGGTCTGTGTGTTTCTCAAGATCGCGAGTCAGCTTAGCGAGCAAGAAGTTGGGTGCGAATGCGACTTCGATCGACTGGGGCAGCTATCAGGTGTACGAACAACTTCGAGATAAAACCGATTACGAACCTTTTCCTCGATCAAACGGAGGTACCGCAATGGGTCCGAGAGAATCGCGGATGCATGGACGTGCAACTGCGATGCACCGCAGATGAGCGGCGTAATGTGCATTTCGAGGGATCCAGCAACGTGGTCAAATCCGACCCCTGATTTAAGAGTTAGCCCAGTACTGCCCGAACGATCATGTCACTCACAGTTCAGGATCTTGGATTCAGAAGTGAGGCCATAGCTTTCACCCTTGGCACGGCATGCAGCGAGGATCGTACAATGGGTATGTACGACAGCTTTGGAAAATCCAGTCGACCCAGAGGTCAAGAAAAGAATCGCTTCGTCGCCGGGCCTGGGTTGGTGAGCAACAAAGTCCGTCGTCAGGACTTCCGATGATGCCTTGAGCTCAGAAAGCAGGCGGATGTCGAGACCCGGGATGGACTGCACTTGGTCAGCGCCGCTCTCGTTTGTCAACCATGTTGGACGGGAGAAGAGGTTGTTGACGTGGGCCACGTGACCCTCCTTGTGGGCCTGCTGGGCGCTCAGCGCGGGCTGCAGGCAAGGAACGTATCCGGCAAATAGACACGCCCAAATGGCGGCCATATTGTCCTCATGCTCGGTGAGGTATACGATGATGACCGAGCCAGGAGGCTTTCCCCATGCACGGATGGCCCTAGCAAGGGAGAGAGCATACTGTTAGAAGTCATAGAATGATTTCGATTGGGTGGAGTCGTCATGGGCGGAGGAAGTGATGAAACCGAGTTCGTGGTTGGGATATTGGCCGACAACCCGAGTGAAGACGTCGAGGAGAGTCTCTTGGATGGATGAGGTCGAGAGTGAAGCGTCAGCATCGTGAACGGCATTAAGGGGAGCAGAAGCTAGAATGTTGCTAGAAGTCATGGATAATAATAATAGAAGTAGATGAGGTTTTAGATCTAAGAGATAAGAAGATTAAAATGCGAGCTGTTGTGACGAGCAACTGTGGAAGAGACCACTCTTTATACCCACCCAGAGTCGTGTTTTGCCGAATGAGGATAGATTTTGCTATATGCACGGCAACGGATGAAAAACTTGAACGCAGTCAGCTTGTTCCGCCCCAGTCGTACATTGCGACACGGCGGTACTGGCACCGCTCCCACAGCAATTAATGCGGTTGAAAGGAAGATAGGCGTGGTTAAGCGTACCAAGCAAGTTGCAATTTGCAAAGCCGACGCTGTGTGTGACGTTTGGTCACACGGAGCGTCAATCGATGAAAGAACTGGATAACGTCCTCTGTTCGAAAGAAACTGATCTACGAGTAACGACTGGTGGGGTTTTATAGCTATTCGCTAAGTATAACGAGGGTCGGTAGAGCTTGTCTAATAAATGTCAACGGAGGTCTTGGAGTAATAAGGAATGAACGCCGTCGTGCGACAGGCGTAGTGATAGACAGTCCGACAGTCCGATTAAGAAGCGAAGTCACATTCGTGACATCCCCCCAACCAGTGTGAGTTTACCACACTCTCCCACGCCTCACTCGTAGTCTACAGCGACACGCTCCATGTCGCCGTCATCGTCGTCGCCATCCGCATCCCGCATCTCGTCGTCATCGTCAAGGGTGTTCGAAGAAGCCGCCGAATCAGGATGAGTGGTGGAGGGAGTGAATTGATCGATGGATTCGATAGCGGCGGGTAAGATCGGTTCGACGAGCGGGATTGATGGATTAGGCTGATAGGATGGGCTAGATGCGTTTGGGTGCTCGAGGGCAGAGGATCGGGGACGCGTGGAATGGGTAGACTGATGTCCGTGAGTGCGGGAATCCCGGTCTTGCCCTCGTTGTCCCAGGTGCTCGTGGTCTTCATCGGCATCCAGGGTTGTTCCATTCCCTCCTTTCCCGAAGCCCTTCCCCTTTCGTCGTTTTCCCCCCTCCATCTTTCCTGTCTTCCTTCCTGGTCTAACCTGCCTCCCAGATACCTTAACCACTTGGTTCTGTCGCTCCAGCTTCAGTCGAGCGAAGCGTTGTGTCCGGGCCAGGTCTCGATCGGCAATCACCTCCATCATGGCGGTGTTGCGCTGTTGCGCGATCGCGCTCTGCGGGGGCAGCGGCGGATCGTTACCGAAGAAGGTAACCGGGTTAGGCTCGGGCATCAAGTTGGTTAGCAGACGTCCATTGCCGTCAAAGAGCGAAAATGCAGTGGCCACGCCGGGCGTATTGTTGAACGCGCGGGCAAACAGTTCGTATCCGATCGGAGGTGGGTCCTCGTCTGAGAGTTCCATCGAAGCTCGGAGTCTCTGACTGAACTCCATGCAGAGCTTGACATGCCAACGAGGTACCAAGTGGAGCTGATCGTATTCATCGGCTACAATGAAATTCTCCCCGAGCTTGAAAATCTGCTCGGATGAGGAGAGATCGTCTACAGGCAGTGGCATGGATGATTGATGGTAGGAATAGTGACTCTTGAGGAAAAGCGGGCTGACGGTGATGATTCCGCAGTGTCCAATAAATACCTGGGGATCGCCGTCCGGGGTCCGCCCTTTGCCTCTCGGTAAGTCGTCAATTTTTGTGACTTCGACTAAATCCAAATAATCCGTTAATTTTGACAGGTGACTCAACTCAGGGTAAGTCATCCATGTCGTGTCTCCTGAAGTCCATTTAACCTCAAAAATAGCGTCTCGTCCCGTTCCAGAGTGTGAAACGATACGATCCACGGACCATTCAGGTTCGACCTCGCCAAAGTCAGTTACCTGTGTCTCAAGGCGACCAGGAAATAAACGATCGTCGTTCGGGATGTGGACTCGAAGCAATGAAGAGTGGAAGACGGGATGAATCCCGCGTTGCCGCATTCGAGCCGGTAAGTCCAGTTCGAACGAGTTGTTGCCGAAGTCCTTCACAATGCGGTAGGGACCAATATATTTTGGAACAAGCTTTCGCGCCGCTCCTTTTGGAAGCGACATGTTCTTGGTGGAAACGTAGGCCAGGTCGTCGATACCAAAGGGTGCGATCCTTCGCTTCCGATTTGCTTGCCGGGTCTGTTTAACCCGTGCTTCCAGGATAGCGTCATGTGCTGACATGACAGCCATTTTCATTCTCTGTGCATAAGCTCGTACGCTCGGATATTCGTCGGGCTGGGCATCGTTCCAAATAAACGTCCGAGGCATCCGACCTGAATTTAAGAAGAACGGGGAATATCCCGTTGTTTCGGATCGAGCGGAATTAATCGCAAACTCGATGGTGGGCAAGCGCGCGACCCAGTCGCGCTGATTCGAACCAATACACGATCGGAGCATTTGCCCGATTGTCCTATTGGCGCGTTCTGTGGACCCATCGGTCTGGGGATGGTACGCGCTCGACATCCTCTGAGTTATGCCAATCAATCGCTGGAGGTGAGTCCAGAACGTGCTGTTAAAAAGTGTGTCTCGGTCGCTGACTATGTGTTTAGGCAGGCCGTGGTGTTTATATACCTCGGCAAACATCAATTCAGCTACCTCTCGAGCTGTGTAGGTCACCCGGCTGGGCACGAGATGAACCATTCCAGTGAGTAAGTCAATCACAACAGTGATGGAATCGAATTCGCCGTCTCGGTTGGCAGAGACGGGTAGTGGCCCTACAAAATCTATACCGATTGACTCCCAAGGGCGACTTGGTACGTCGAGCGGGTTCAGCAGCCCATACGGTTTCTGATTTGGGGGCTTACTTCGTGCACAGGTCTGGCATGATGCACAGTATTTTTGTACGTCCTCAACCATTGTCTTCCACCAGACGTATTCACGCAAGTATGCAAGCGTCTTTACCGCCCCGAGATGGGCCAGAACGGAGTGTGCTTGAGAGATAAGGAGCTCCCGAGCACTGCGGCCCTTAATGGGAACATCAGGGATACAAGTGACTCGACGGCCCTGCTTCCGCAGGAAGAGATAACCGTCTGCCAACTCGAAATTACGAAAGGTACGAGGAGCAGCTGCTATCGTTCGGAAGAACGGGTCCACCTCATATTGACCCTTTAACTGCGACAGGACCTCATCGTCATCGAGGAATGTGGCAGGCATAGGGGACTCGACAAGCCCACCAGCCGAACCTGCCACGTCAACATCTGGATCCCCAGGGACAGGAGGGGAGGGTAAAGGTGAAGGTGTCTGCCCAGCATCCCCCCCACCAGGGGCTCGTGTCGGGCCCTTAAAACGAACAAGGTGCTTCATTCGACGAGCAAATTCACGAGAGGTCTCTGGCCGCCCCGTCTCGGCAGGTGGAACTGGCCGCCGCCTGAAGCGACCTGCGGCTGTATGGTCTGGTTGACCCAACGAGGAAGCTGCCACAGCAGCGGCCGAAAGGTGGCCTGACATGTTCGCGGAACGTCCAGACGCCGGATAAGCGGAGGGCAGGTCCCTTCCCGCCAAGGCTTCGTTTCCAACCAGGACCGGCATGGAAATCAATTGCGACACAGAGGCCTCCATCCCAGGTTCTGCCGACTGCACATACTCACTCAATGCACGAACCGTGCCCGGCGCATCATTCGAGTACAACCGAGACAATGCGTCAGGGAGAATATTCTCAACCCCAGGGACATATTGAATGGTAAAGTCAAATTCGCTGATTTTTTCGATCCAACGAGCCTGACGACCGGACAGGTTCTTTTGCTGATACAGATGGATCAGCCCTTTATGGTCTGTCAGCCACGTGAAGTGAATGCCCTGTAAGATATCGCGGTATCGCAACATTCCCTCTATACCTGCGAGCATTTCCTGCTCGTGCACTGGGTAGTTTTGTTGGGTAGTGGTCATCTTAGCACTAAAGAAGGCAGCGACCCGAGCTGTCTTCCACTCCGCTCCCTGGGCGATAACTGCCGCAACTCCATTGTAGCACGCATCGGTCATAAACCAAACTGGAGGTGCGTTTTTTCCATATTCTATCGGGACACGCCGGTGATCGCGACATGCCTGGACAGAGGTTTTAACGTCCTCGAACGCTCGCTGAGCAGTTGTCGTCCAATTGAATGGCACGTTATCGCTAGTAAGGGCAGAGAGAACACCCATTGGAACTCGGACACGGTAGATATCGTCTGCGAGATAGCCTGCAGCCCCGATAAATCCTCATAGTAAGTCGTGGTTGGTCGGGACCTTCCAATTCACGACTGAATCGACTTTAGCTGGATCCATTCGAATACCATCATCGTCGACAATACGACCCAAGATTTTCATTTCTTTACAAAGAAACCGGAGCTTTCCTTTGCTAAGGTACAATTTTTCCCGTCGCAAAATGTCTAGCACGGTTTTGACATGTTCGAAGTGTTCTGCCAAGGTATTGGAGTAAATCACAATATCATCAAGGTAGACGTCCATCCACCGCCCGAGGAACTCACAAAACAAGTGGTTCATCAATGCCTGGTAGGTTGCGGGCGCATTGCAGTCCCCGATTTGAATAACCGTACTGAGCATATTTCCGTCTGGTGTAGTGACAGCGGTGCGATCAACGTGTTCTGGAATAATACGGATTTGTTCATAGGCATCCTGTCCATCGATAATGGACCGGTACTTGCCTTTCGCGACACGACGAAGAATTCCATCAATATCAGGAAGGGGTGCAGACAATTTTCGGGTGTTTTTATTCCGCTCGCGCAAGTCAACGACAGTTCGTAGCTTGTCTGTTCCAGTTTTCTTTATGAGTAACATGGGAACAGTATTCCCAATGCTAGTCACTTTCCACCGGCCAGTTTCGATATACGCTTTCCGCTTGTCAACCCACTGTGGGCGAAGCGCTTCAGGACAGCGAGAAGGACGCCATGGGTAAATCTTCTCCGGATCAATGAGCGGTATTTGGTGATTAATGGCCCGTAGCGGTGGCAAAGCGGTTTCACTTGCCTTCGCACATAATGGTTCTGCGATTGTGTACAGCTGGCGTCGGACGTCCTCTATCCGATCATCAAGAATATCAGCCGATCGGGACTCGAGGACCTGCACTTGGTCACCCTTTAAGGGTAGTGGCCTTGTGCTACCGACGATGACACGAGATCCATTCAACCCAATCAAGATGTCATGTTGGAATAGGAACGGAGTTCCAAGGATTAAATCGTAGTTCTGAAGGTTCATAACATCAAAGTAGCGATCTGTGTCGATTCCCTGATACTTCAGGTTGACTTTTGTGCCATAGTTCACCTTGGATCGTGATCCTTGGACTGCCAGTTGAACGGTAAGTGGCTTGACCAATTCAATCTTCGGGGCTCTGACCTGCTCTGCCAGAGTAGCCAAGATGAAATCAGCCAACGATCCTGAGTCCACAAGGGCACGAGCTGGGTAACCATTGATTTCGACCATGATCACCACTGGTCTTGGGATCAGGCATTTAAAATCCTTAGCGACTGATGCATTGCGTTGAAGGGACGGATATTTATCAGCGGGTACCTGCGCCCCGTTAAGGTTCACAGACCCCACAAACAAATGCTGGAAAAAATCCGATGACTGAATCCGACCAGTCCAGTGGAAGAGTCGGCTGGTGTCAAAACCAGGTGTGGTATCTGATGCCTCCAAAGGGAGGGATGGGTAAGTCCCTTCAGGTATAGCCAAAGTTGGGGTCTCGACGAGACGCTCCCTTTCTTGTGGAGTAATCTCCCATCGAGTGTTAAGCTGGTAAAGGAGACGTGCCTGTTCTGCAGTGACGAACTCAAGCTCAATCATGAGGTTCGTCTCCCAATCAGTACCATAAAACAATGGACTCAGCATTTCGTGTAGGGGAGGCCCACATGCAAGCCGCTCGAGCTCCCGATGTGCCTCCATTACTCGTTTAATATACCACCCGACCAGGTCAAAAGTGGTGTAATGAAGCAGTTGGGTTGGTACAACCACCCCCCACTCCAGTACGCGGTCCATGATCTCGTACTCTGTCCCATCATCATCACTAGTTGTTAGGCACGAGAACCGGTGTGGACGACCCGAGGTAAGCCACTTGGGGTCAAAGCAAGACATTAAAAGGTCCTCAATCCGCAGGGCAATAGCATTACCCATGGGTGTTGGCCGATACCGGACAAAAGGCTCATAGAGCAATTCAGCGAGCTGTGCAGCATACCATTCCCCCAGCCGGAACTCCCGGTCCCTGAGGCGAAACGTGGATACCTGGATAAGGTGTCCCACGGCCCGCGGGTTTTTTGTAGTATCCCGAATGAAGTGGTTGCCAATCCAAGATGCCTCCACCGTGAATCGATCACGAAAGTACACCGCTGGATTGTCGAAATGATCCCCAGGGTAGGGAGCCCCCAAAGTGAGAACATGTTCAGCCCGCCGTCCCAAGGGATCCCCTATCTGACGACAGTAGTTTGTTGGGCGATGCGACAGATAATGCTCAGGCATCAGCATCATGGAGCCCAATGTAAGACAATCAATGCGCTCAGTAGCATCAGTGAGTGCCCGGTATGACTCGGTCTCAGTGGTTAGTCCAACGCTAAAGCTTGACACAGCTCCGGGCGGTTTGCCTCCTGAGCCTCCAGATACTGGAGCATTATCTGGGCATTTATCGGCAAAGTGGCCAGGCTGTTTACACCTGAAGCAGAGGCCCTTGGAGACCGCTTCATCGTGTTCTTTCAGGCTCAGACGATACTTCTTAGTTACGTGTCTCCCAGGTTTGGCTGGTCGATCCCCATGAGACCGCTTGCGGTCACGCGATCGATGACCTTTGGGATGTTTATGGGCATGCGAGCCATGTTTTTCACGTTTGTCATTTATCCGTACCGATGACACACTCACGTTGGATCCTGAGTGTCGTGAAGATTCACCCCGGTCCTTGTGTGGTCGACGGTCAGAGTAGCCACTAACTGAATGGGCGATCTCGATCACCTCGGCAGCCTTAATGACCTCACGAAGTGAAGACTTTTCTGGGTTAAGCTTATCTTTCCAGAGTTCACTCTGGATCCATGGTTGTAAGCCATTCCATAGCTTGGTAACTTTTTCCCGTTCACTAACGTCACCAATTAGATTCCAGAGCTCATGAAGCTCGGATACATAGTCACGAACTGAACGTGCTCGCTGGAGACTCTCAATCAGCCGTTTTCGTTGCTTCGTACGGAAGTCAACTGGGAAGCAGCTGTTGAACAGCTCGAGGAAGAAATCGTGTAGTTTCCATTTGTATGGGTCCCCAGCTACCTCACGAATGTAGAATTCATGAGCTTTGCCAGTAAGGTAGTGTGACAGGACAAAGACTTGTTTGGTGGAGTCCACCGCACCAGCCTCGATGTACGCAGCTCCCTCAGTCAAGAAGCGATGGAATGACCGGGAATCCGCTGAACCATCATATTTCGTAGGTGGGATTGGTTTTAGTTTACCATATCCAGACCTATTGGATTTCTTATCACGCTTGGCCTTTTTACGACGCCTGTCATGTTTTGACCGTTTGGCCTTTCGTTTCGGTGCTTTACGCCGTCTATGATGTCGATGGGGTGACAAAGATCCCTCCGACGAGGAAGTCTCGTCATCAGTACTGGCTTCAGAGGAACCACTTGACTCCGAGTCAGATGATGAGCCCGAACTGGAGTAAGTATCATCTGAGGAATCAGATGGGTCAGGTTCAGACCGCTCAATGCGTCCCAACGCTTTTCCAATATAACTGGTTGGTGCGATCTGCTGAGCAGGCTCAATGACCCGTGTTTCCGATTTGCGTGGTTTCCGCTTGCGCTTCAGCGCATTGTCAATCATGTTAGAGATGGGGTTTCCCTCGTTTGTCGAATCATTGTCTGGCATAGACATGTTTCGAACACGTTGCGGTAGGGGCTGGGACAGGATTTCATCCCGTTCTGGACCAGCCTCAACGACAACTCTTTTCTTAGCGTGACGCCGACGGTGGCGAGATTTCCGCGTTTCAACGGTACTGTCTGAGTGTACAGTGGTGGAGCTATCCTCCGGTGGTGCATGTTCCCGGTTCTGCACGAGCGACGAGAGAATGCGCCGTTGGAGGCTGACATCCCGTTCATCGTCAGTAAGGGGAACATTTCCCCAGTTAGTTGGGTCGATGCCCTTCCCTTTGTCACGATTAGCTGGTAGTGGGTTATTCCCTTCATTGTCCGACGTAGTCGTCGATGAGGAAGAACTAGTTCGAATCTCGATATTGCTCATACGAACACGAATCTGGTCTCGCTCATTGCAAGACAGACGTTTCTCTGCCGCATCTAAAACGACATCACTTTCTGTATGCTCAGGACCCTTCCTGGTCCTTTGTGCGCGTTTGTCCTTACGCTTCTTCCCTTGCACCATAACCCACTGGTTACTCGGGTAACTACCCAGCTCCGGCGACACCAAAGTGCCTGGGATCCGGGGGCTCGTCTCGAATGGAGTCGAGTAGATTACATCGGCAGTAGCCGGTATCATGTCCACGGAACGGCTAGGTTCAACGTTTGACGGAGTCTGGACAATTTCTGCCTCGTTCTCTCTAGGAGTGTACGGGCCTTCGTTGATACTGTAAGTAATCAACGGCATCGCCCTTGCGACATCACGGTAGGACCGCTGTGGCGAATCGGGCGGCATCACCTTTGCCTCGTCACGGGTGGACCGCTTCGATACAACAGGTGGCTCGTGGGTTTCGGACGATTCTGTGGAACGGGAATGAGCTCGCGGGCTAGCGAGTGAAGACTCACTGAGTGCTCGTGGCCTCGAGGTCACTTGACCTGAGCGGCTTCTAAGCGAGTATGAATGCATTGGTAAGCTTGAAGATTTGTAGGAGAGCAGAATTTTGTGGAGGCGGCGAATGCGGAACCGTATGGTTGATCAGACCGTAGGTAGCCAATCAAAGCGCCGCGACGGAGAGAGGAAGCAGGATAGAAACGAGAAAGCGAGATAGACGTAGAAGTTCAAAAATATGTGACGTTTGGTCACACGGAGCGTCAATCGATGAAAGAACTGGATAACGTCCTCTGTTCGAAAGAAACTAATCTACGAGTAACGACTGGAGGGGTTTTATAGCTATTCGCTAAGTATAACGAGGGTCGGTAGAGCTTGTCTAATAAATGTCAACGGAGGTCTTGGAGTAATAAAGAATGAACGCCGTCGTGCGACAGGCGTAGTGATAGACAGTCCGACAGTCCGATTAAGAAGCGAAGTCACATTCGTGACAGGCGGTGATCAATGTATTCCGCTCTTCCAAACACTCATGGCAAGACTTGGAGAGGCGCTTCGAACTTTACATGTCTCGTCCAAGCTAGCGTCACAATTTGAATCGTATTGTCGAGGGTTCTCGACGGGCTTCACTTACGGCATGTCCAACCTTTCCTTCCACTCGCCATGCCATCCCAACGCGGCGACGCACTCCACCACGTTATCCTAGCCTCAACCGGCCTCAACGCTCTCTCGTATCTTCCCGACGGACGCCACGTCGTCTCTGGCTCCTTCGAAGGCACAGTAACTATCTGGAACGCAGAAATTGAACGGGCAGCAGAGTGGGCCATCCATGCAACACGTCTCCGAAGTGTACGGACTTGCCGTCACTCGAGACGGTACGCGTATCGTCAGTTGTGATGAGCACGGGCCCGTGCACGTATGGGACACCAACACGCACGCATCCGTCGACGCATGGACGCACCCAGAGCACATCCCCTGCCTCGCCATCTCCCCAGACGATCGACGGATCGCGGTTGGTTTCCAGATGGTCTCCCTTCACGTAGTCGACGAGGGCAGGCACACGATCGAACGCACCATGCAGATCACCAAAGGCATGTGGTGCATGGCATTTTCGCCCGACGGACGCTCGCTCGCGTGTGGTGCCGAGGACGGCGTCCGTGTGTATGACGCGGACAGCGGTACACTCGTCCTTGGACCGTTAGCTGGGCACAAAGACACCCTCTGGAGCTTGGTCTGGTCTCACGATGGCAGTCGGATCTTTTCTGCCTCCCGGGATAAGACGATTTATTGTTGGAACATCGATACGGGACAGCTTATTGGAAAACCATGGACGGGTCATACCGATTACATTGCCTCCCTTGCCCTCTCCCCGGACGGGTCGATCCTAGCGAGCGCGTCCTGGGATCACACCGTACGTTTCTGGTACACAACTACGGGCAGTTCCGTGCGACCTACTCTTGTACATGAATGTGGTTTGAGTGCTATTTGTTTTGCCCCTTCAAATGAGTTTCTGACCTCGGCAGGGCTGAATGGAAAGATAGTTTGATGGATGGAACCGGCGTCAGGTATGCATGTCTTTTCTTTGGCGTGAACACTTGTCGACCATTGACAGGAAAGGCCTTTCATCTCCACCGAACCTCACTCCCTACATTTTCAAAGAAAACGATCAGTACATTGCTGGAGGCGGATTTGGTGATGTCTATCGATGCTGGTACTGTGCCAATGTACCAAAGGAGGTTCGGGCCCAATACACCAGTCTGCTTCCGCGTCACTGATTTTTTCTGGAGGTTGCCGTCAAGGCATTTCGCTTCAGCTTTGCGCTCGACGGCGATACGTGCGACAAGCCCCTTCAGGTACCCATTCGGTGAACCACAAATGACTTCCAGCTGAACTTGCGCTCAGATGCTTCGCAGAGAACTCGGCATTTGGAGACGCCTCGACCATCCCAATATCGTTCCGTTCCTCGGTGTCGCGTATAGGTTCGGCATGCATGGCGCCATGTCGTTGGTATCGTTGTGGATGCAAAATGGATCTCTTCATCACTTTATGGAGCGATTTCACCATCATCTCGATTCCGGGCATCGACTCCAGTTGGTATGTTGTCAACTTTAATCACAGAAGATCCTCTAACTCTTCACGTTAGCTGCTTGAAGTTGCAAACGGATTACACTATCGTGAGTTACTGTGAACACTCGCGGTGCGGCTTCTTGATGATAACATGACATAGTGCATTCTCTCCAGATCGTCCACGGCGACCTCAACTGCGTGCGTCAGCACAGGACGCCTCTCTACTCTATCTAACCCGTTGACAGAATAATGTCCTCCTCGACGACGCCTACACCGCACGTCTCTCTGATTTTGGATATGCATCCCTCGTTGGCACGGTTCCCGAGGCCCTGACGTATCTCCAACGCTCCACCACGCGCCCGGGCGCCCTGCGCTGGATCGCACCCGAACAAATTGATCCCGACGCGTCGTTTGATCGGACGCCCAAGAGCGATATCTACGCGTTTGGATGTGTCGCTCGCCCTTTTCCAATGATCCTTGCAGGCGTTTTCTGGCCGGCAACCATGGTTGGAGGTGCGGCAGGACGCGGCCATCGTGTTGTGCTTGGTGAGAGGCCAAACACCGCGTCGACCGGTGTGCGACACGCTGGACGATGCTCGCTGGGATTTCGTCGGTCGATATTGGTCCGCGGTGGAGACACGCCCGGATGCAGAGGCGGTCGTAACTGCCGTTGCGCGATTGTTGGGCGTGTTGCCACGTTTCCCGGCGCTCCGACACGTGGTGGACGCGTGGACGCGTGGCTCGGATTCGGTGG
>JBBPUI010000998.1:0-13092 GCA_038094615.1 Heimioporus aff. retisporus | reverse complement strand
GCAAAACCTTGTCGATTATGGTTTGCATTCGGATTGCCAACATGGCGATGTCTCGGAGGAAAGGCCTGTTGACCTGAGTAGTCTATACGGCCTCTTCCGGATTGTGTTCTGCTTCCTCGCTGTTTGGAACGCCAAGCGTTAGATTTAGGTGGTCCTCGGCATATAACATTTGTGCGAAAAGCACCGCTTACGTTCTGATTCTGATTCTGCTCCACATTGTGGATTCTCGCGGTCAATGGTTGTCTTGATCCGCGGAGATCGATTTCGGAAAGGATTTTTCCAGAAATATTGTCTGCTGTAAAGTTCGTGGTTTGAACTGTTTCAGCGATGGTGGTGCAGAACGCAGAAAAATCAGAAGGAAGTCGGGTAAGCAGGAACATAGCTTTGAACGAATCTGGTAAATTAAGTCCAGCATTCGTCATTTGCTCGAAAAGGGAGGTGATTCGATTGATATCTTCAGCAGCAGATCGGGTTCTGATGCTGGAAGCCATGGCTTGGGAGAACAGATAGAACTGGCCAGAAAGGCCACGAGAGGCGAAAAGATTCGAAAGCTTATCCCAAAGAGTTTTGGCAAGCGAGGGTTTATCTGTGGCATAAGTGAAATTCACATGATGTAACAAGTGATTTCCGAGGGTTTGGGAGATAATCCCAACGATCCTCTTATCGATCGCTTCCCATTTGGTAGCGTCGGTACCTGTATGGTTCTTATGCTGATTAGTACCCTCAATCCATCCCCATACCGATAAGGATTGTAGGATAGATTGGATGCGAATCGACCACATGACATAGTTTGAGTGTCCGGCAAGGGTTTGGACACGAGTAAGCAACGTGTTGTCGACTTTGAAGTCTTCTGAGACTGTGATGCTCGAAGCCATGATGCTTTAGAGATATTGGTAGATATCTGCGAATGGAAATTCGTTAAACAGATGATCGTAAAGATAACCAATGAATGAAAAAGGTATAACTCCGGGTGTTCTCGAAGGAACAGTTCCTTGAATTCCAATAGATGCTGCTCCAGTCGGAGGCAATCCTATAATTCCAGTTCCAGACTCGGTGTGTATAGATGATGAGAGAGAAGGAGGGGGGTCCTGCGGTGCTAGCCTTCTTCTCCTGATCCGTCTCCGTTCCGCTGCTTCTCTCTCTTTCCTTTCCCAGTACATGATCCGTTCCAATTTTGTAAACGGCTCTCCTTCGTCTCCTTTTGGTGTCCACCAAGAGGGCATAGGGTTGAGCGAGTTTCGTTCGAAGGAGGTAAACCATATGTAGTCGAAGTAATGGGGATTAGGAATGAGAGGGTAGAGTAACTGTCCTTCAATACGTAAGTCTCAATTCATGTGCGTATGGTACTGAATCGGTAGTTCTTCTGTACATGATCCACCAAGGTCAATGTGCCAGTCTAAGAACGATCTGTAGTAGTCCTCGTTATAGCAGTAATGGTTTCACGATCCCAAAGGCCAATATCTGTGTACAGGAGGTGCGAGAAATTCTAAGAAAGTACTGTCCTGCTCAGCAATTTGTACAAACGCTCTAATACCCTCAGGTTTGGTGTTGCTTCTTTCATTTCTCTTCACCCTCCACTGCAGCCTTTCTCTTGCCTCGAGTATAGTTACCCGAGAGAGTGTCTGCAACGACTCGTCGTCCATCTTCGTCCAACCAATTGGATTGAAGGTGGCGCCGTAGTTCGTGTAAGCCTTTGTACTGAGGATTGACGTGTTTAATCTCGGTGTCAAAGTGAAACCGAGTCTCCAGATCCGTTACCGCATTGAAGTCCCTAATTCCCATCCCATTCTCTCTATGGTACTTGTAATTATTGGGCTGCTCCTTCACAAAGGGAACCCAGTATTCCTCTCGAATGAAGTCATTCAGAAAAGTAGATTTGACGAGTAGCATGTTGTGGACCATTGGGAGGAAGATATCATGTCTGAAAATTTCGAAGCCATGTCCTCGCACCAAGTAGTTGGATGCAGATTGGTCGTAGGTGGCAGAGGGGAAGGCCCAGCCATTCGCCTCGTAAGTCTCCCTTAGCGTCTCACCAGGGCAGTACAGCCCACAGATGGGCATGTCCAGCTTTGATGGTTTCTTGGGGTCGATGCTCCGGTATTCGACTGGGTTGATTTTGAAAGGGATGACTACCCGCCTAGACCTATTAATGGCTTCCACCGCTACCGCCTCATCTGTTATGTGGCGAAGTCGCCCCTGATAGAGTGGGTAGAATTGCCGCATGGGGAGGTGTATGTATTGGTGACTGATAACTTCCACGTCCATGATCCCGATCAATGTTGACAAGGGAGGGAGTTCCAGGGTTTGATAGAACCATGCGCTCGGAAAGACTGGAGAAGGATTGACTTGGAGGGACACCTGCTCTGTTGGGGTCAGGAAGTCGTACATCCTGCTCCAGATTATGTCGTAGAAGGCATTCCTCTCCTGCAGAACGTTCATTGTTGCTAGTCTCACTCTCAAGGTTGAAACGGACGCATTGGCGAGGCCTCTCATCTGGTGATTGACTCGCTGAACTAGTTCTGGTTGAGTGAGAACCTGACCTGAGCAATGAAGTCCTAGACATTCAACCACCTGCAATGGAAGAGGGTGGCATCCGTCCTCTTCGTACACCAGTCCTCCCAGCTCCTTGTTCATCTGCCAGTCCTCAATCCACTCTTCCTCCGTCATTGGCCAAGACCTGAATGTGTTCCGGGCCATCGTATGAACTGAGGAGATGCTCGCCAGGCGAATGGTTGGCAGAGTGATTGGGATTCCCCAGCAGTTGTTCTCCTCGCCTGAGAATGGTATATCTGGGTATATCGGGTGATGGGACCCAATTATCTCTTCGGCTTCGAAGGCCGAAGGAGCCTGATGAGTGAGATCGAGGGGAGAGGGACTCACCACGAAAGGGGTTGCCTGGTGAATTAGGACGGGAGCGACTTGAGGGTACTGAGGGCGTGGATGGTGCAACGGAACTGGTGCCGTTGATGGTCCTGCTACTGCTTGAACGACTGGGCTGACAACCTTGTAGATGGTGTTGAGGATGGGGAGTAGGGACATAGTGATGAGGAGATGGAGGTGAGTCGTTTGGTGATGATGTTTGATGCGGAGCAGGGGCTCTACACGAAAGGGATCTCCTCGCTATTTCTACAGCGGCCTGTAGGAGTCCATAAGGGACTCTGTTTGTCTGTTCACCAGAACAGTTACTCACTGGGTTCGACAATGATGAGGACAACTGTGTTGTCGCCTGAGACTCGTTCTGATTATCAAGAACGGTGAAGAATGCTACTGCATTCGCGTCACTGTCAATTTCATCTGAAACCCTTACTATGTCCTGCATACCGTGATGATGAATCTCTCCTCGTTCTAATCCTCCTTGGCAGATAGGGCAAGGGATATGAAATGGTACGCCTGGTGTGACCAATCGTGAGTCAACTGGACGAGGGATGCTCTCAGTACGACGTACTGGTGGGCTTTGAGCCTGTCTCTGCGGTTGCAGGAAGTTGTATGGGTGCGAAGCAGCAGGAAGCGGAGTCGATGGCCTTGTAGGTATATAAGGCCTCTTGGGTATAACTGGAGAAAAGGGTGGATGCAGAGGTGATACGGGTGGAGTCGGAATGGAGGAACTTGGAACACTGGAAGAATTAGGATCTCTTGCACTTACGTTTTGATCTGTGTAGGCTATTGTTAGCACACGATTGAAGTAATGCAGAGATAGGTAATAATGATCTCGCCATTGGCAGATTTGGAGTGCTCCTCCAAGAAAGCAAATTAAACAAAGTCTGCTATCATTAATAATGAAGCGACCATGTCTGAATGCTGAATAGATTATTATCAAGCACTCGACAATCTGATGAATCACAGCAGTCCAAATGTGCGTATTGCGCGAGACGGCAGGAGGCATCATGTGCGCAAGTGATGAGTCTCCTATATGTCTACACAAAGAATCTCTCTGGCTATAGTATGAGTTAAAACCGCCTTAGGCGGGGCTCATAACCTGTCGAGATTTAGGGATATTATCTCGAATGTCCGAGGGGGCAAAGGGCAGCAGAGGACGAGAAACTTCTAGTGGGAATACTCACTAGATGATAGCACAAGTAGACGATCAAGATCTCTGATTGAAGATGATCAGGAGGCTTGTGATGAAAGGAGTAGATTGTAGTAACTCTGTTATCGACTGTTCATCGATATTGGGTGGTTTATATACATATAGAATGTATGTACTTGTTGTGTCTATTCTAGAGTATTCTATTCAATAGCACAACTCTCTCTATTTCAAATGACAGTGGATAGCTTATGAATCATGATCAGTAAGCGTCTAGAATGTTCTGTCATGTTCTATGACATTCCATGTTGTTCCATGGATGATCCTAGAACACCCAAAGGGTTCCGGAATGATCCTTCACAGTTCCTAGTTGATCCTATAGATCTGGAACTTTCTCTAATGTTCTAGATAATGTCAGGTGATCATGTATCGTGTATGCTACATTCTCAACACCATGTTGTTCCATGGATGATCCTAGAACACCTGAAGGGTTCCGGAATGATCCTTCACAGTTCCTAGTTGATCCTATGGATCTGGAACTTTCTCTTCCATTCTAGATAACGTCAGGTGATCATGTATCATGTAAGCTACATTCTCAACACTCCTCCTCACTGGAATATTTGAAATGGGTGTTACCGTCAAGATTGCTTCTTGATGTGTATGAGAGTAAGGGCTTTCCTTCCTTCCTCAAATTTGATCTTTCCCAAGTTCTTGGTAAAGATATCTGCGAACTGTGAATTGGTTTGAACATAGAATAATTCAATTTCACCAGATTCAACTGCTTCGCGAATGTAATGCTGAGGGATTCTGACGTGTTTGGTGCAACCTTCTTGTGCTGGATTGGATGCCAAGAAAATGGCTCCTTGATTGTCCACACACATTGGTACCTTTGTTTGAGGTAATTTCAATTCCTCAAATAGGTTCGAGATCCATTGGACCTGTTTAGCACATTCTGTCATTCTGCAGTATTCTGCTTCTGTTGATGACAGGCGAACACGTTTTTGCCTTCTGGAAAGCCAAGAGACAATTCCATTGGCAAGGAATATTGCATATCCCATAGTTGATCTAGATGTTTCAATATCTCCTGCCCAATCTGTATCTGAATAAGCAATAAGTCCATTGCTCTCGCCTTTTGCCGAATATGTTATTCCCAAGTTTGGTACATGAGAAAGGTAGCGGACAATTTGCATTGCTTTTTGCAAATGTTCTTCAGATGGGTTGGCAGAGAATTGTGACATCTTTATTACCGAGTATGCAATGTCAGGTCTGGTTCCGAGCATGATGTAAAGCAAGGATCCTATAACAGACTGATATTGGCTTCTCAACTTGGGATTGGCAATCCCCTCATTGGGTCTTGGGTTATATCCGGTGGGAAGTGGAACTAATGTTTCCTTACAATTCTCTTGACCAAATCGCTTGATTACTTTGTCAGCGTATTTGCATTGATCAAGGGTAATGGTTCTCTTGATACGGTCACAGGTGATTTCCATACCAAGGTATTCTTTGGCTGTGCCAAGATCTCATGATTCCCATTTCTTCATAAAATTCCGTTTGTGGGAGAGCACTTGAGATTTATTGCTGCCTATGAATAGGGCATCATCGACATAGATTATGACGATGATAATTTCCTTTTCGATGTGTTTGACATAAATGCCTGAATCGGAAGTGCATCTCTTGAAGCCAAGGGCGACAAGGGATTGGTTGAGCAGCTTGTTCCATTGCAATGCTGCTTGTTTGAGCCCATAGATGGCTCGATTAAGGCGACAGACCTTTGATTCCTGGCCCTTAACAATGAAGCCTTCTGGTTGAGTCATATAAATTTCCTCATCCAGTTTGTCAAATAGGAAGGCTGTTTTGACATCTAGCGCTTCGATTTCCCAATCATTTAGCGCCGCTAGTGCAAGTATTAATCGCACTGACTCAAACCTGGCAACAGGTGAGAATGTCTCTTCATAGTCTATTCCGAAAATCTGTGTAAAGCCTTTGGCTACATATCGTGCCTTGACTCTATTGCCTGGACAAATGGCAAGTACCCATCGCCCTTTGATAGGTACACAACCTTTTGGTAGGTCTACCAAGTTCCACACTTTTTGCTCATGAAGTGATTTGATTTCATCATCGCATGCTTTATATCAAGCTTCTGCTTGATCTCGGGGTAATTTCACTATTTCCCGGTAGTTCTTCGGAAGTGTCCAGTCTGATGGACTAATTGCGACTGATAAGTGATGAGCGATCCACTTGTTACTATAAAGATCTCCAAGATCTTCTTCATTTGTCGGTCTAGGATTATCCTTGGTTTGTGCCGGCTCTAGACTGATGTCTTCTCTCATAGGAGATGACTCCTCCTGGATCAATTCCAGTCCTTGCTCTATGTCTCTTTCGATTTGTACAGGAGGTCTATCTCCGTATGTACTATCTGGGAGAATCCGGGGCATTGGTATTCTCTGCGATCTTCTTTGATCAACAGGTGCTCTGAAAGTGGAGCATGGTTCTCGCAATGGATGATAATGATGCAGAAGAGCTCGGAATTCTGGAAGTCCTTGTCCAGATCTCTGTCTGGGAGGCATTCAATTCACTGGTCTTTGTATCGGAACTCTCCATACATTTTCTTCTTCTGAAGAATGAGGAGGTGATGTGAGGGGTGAATCCGAAACAAGTTTTCATTTATGCTGATGTCGATCTGATATAGAACTGCGATGTCCGGTGTCTGGTTTATGTCTTGTAATACCCGGTCTCATCGGTGATACTCTGAATGGGCTATCAGATTTGTTATCAGATCGATTCGGTGAATTGGGAGAAGAAGGTGGAGCAGGAAGATCTTGCTCAAGATCATTCCAATCCCAGTTATATGGATCGTCTTGGTCACTGCTGTTATTTGAGTGATCATCAGTGCTTCTCGAATGTCTGGGATGATGATGAACTTCTCTGGTTACTCCAGGTAAGGGTACTGGTATAAAAGTGTAATCCAGAGCTTGTTGTTGTTGTGGTGATTGCCGTTGATTTTGCAATTCTTCTTTTTCCGGATGGTCTTGATTTTCGATTTGAATAGGGGCAGGTCCATCTTCTTGATCTTTGGAACAATGTGGAAAATGATTCTCATCAAATGTAGCATTAGTGGAAACAACCATACGATGTCTCTTTCGAGACCAGAAGCGCCATCCTTTTGTGTTGGGTTCGTACCCGATAAAGGTCATTTCTTCAGATTTGGGAGATAGCTTGTCTGCCCTTTGTTCTGATGGAATGAACACGTAAGTGCGACATCCAAATACTCTGAAATAAGAAGCATCTGGTTTCTTTCCATTGAAAATCTCAATCGGGGTTTTCCATTTATGACAAAGCATCGGTTGTTTATTGTATAGATGCAGAGCGGTCTCCACAGCGTCTTGCCAGAACGCTTTGGGCAAGCAAGCATGTTGGCGCATGCTTTCGGCTTTTTCCATGATGGTTCGATTCGATTGAATCTCTCAGCTCCTCCATTCTGTTGAGGAGTGTTTGGGACAGAAGTTTGATGCGTTACCCCTCTGGCTGAGAGGATCGCACGAAATTCATGACTCATGAACTCTCCTCCTCGATCAGATCTGACTGAGGTTAGGGTGTGAGCAGTAAAACGTTCTGCCCACGCCACCATATTTTGGAAATGCTTTAAACAATCCGATTTGGCCTGCAAAAAGAATAGTAAGGCGTAACCACTATAGTCATCAATGAAAGTAAGAATAAATCGTGCACATGATCGGGGTTCTACCGGCATTGGCCCCATGAGGTCCATGTGGACTAGGGCCAGCAGGCGAGTAGTGCGTTTCTCGGATTTCGGGAAAGGCCGATCAAACATCTTGCCAAGCATACAACCTTTACATCTTGGGTTGTTTGCCGGTTCCTTGACCAAAGGAATCCCCAATAGATGCCTTGCGGCATGTCGGAGTGCGTTCTTTGATGGGTGTCCCATCCTTTGATGCCATAAATGATAATCACGATTATCTGCAAGGGAGGCTGAAATCTGCGATGTTGGTGTAATTGATTTTGATTCAAACCAATGCAGATTGTTAGCAGGTGATAATGCAGTGGCAGTAATCACTTTGCATCCTTCCCTGTTCCAAATGTTGGTTCCATCATTCGTACTCTCACAACGATAGTTGTGGGCAAGGAGTGATGGTATCGATAATAATTGATGTGATGCTTGTGGAGCATACCATACTTCTTGTAATTTGACTATTGGATGTGAGTCTCGACCTATTTGTTTAATAAGCACAGTTCCTGGACCGTGCATCGAGACTTTGTTGCCGTTCTAGTGTGAACATCAAGATTCACAAAATCATCTAGAAATGGCGATAAGTGGTCTGTACAGCCACTATCTATCATCCAATGAGTACGTGAGAATTCACTTGAAGCATTATTGATTATCTTATTACCCTGGGCGGTTAGCCCGATATAGAAACAAAGGTATTCATTGGTCTCCTCATCGTACACTACGTCCTCATAGTATTTACTATGGTCATCCTGTACTGCTTCGTTGTAATTACGAAACTGTGGTTCAGTGAAGGAAGACGAAGATTCGGGCACAGTGCCCGGTACATGTCCTAGATTAGATCTATTGGGTAAAGAAACCCTATAGTCTTCTCGATTACCAACTGTGCGGTACATCGGATGTAGTGGAGAGTCTATAGGAGGTGGACGAGAGGGTAAAGCATCAGATAAGGAAGAATTGAAATGTGAAGTATTTGAAACGAGTCCGCCAAGAGAAAATGTTTGCTTATCCTTTCCTTTCGTATTCTTTCTTTGTATCGGTGTTGGTGTTTCGTTCCTGGGAACGGTATCCTCGATATGAGGTGCTATGTCTCGCTCGATCCAGGGTGGATAGCCTGGTCTGCGGATCTCAACTGTCTCCTCCTGGATAGGAATGATAGGAGACGGAGTTGGTGGTGATATGTACGAAGAAGAAGAATTTGATGGTCCGGCGCCTTCTGATGTTTCAGAGTGAGTTTGCACATGGCCGAAAGGACTGGATGGATGCAATATCCATACCGGTATCAATCTCGATGGTAGCATCGGAAGATCCTTCTTGCCACATGTCAGGGTTCTCGCCTTCTGTTACTTCGAATCTCATGTGTGCATTTTCTGGTGCAACATTATCGGCCCAATCCATGCCAGCTTCTGTCCATTTCTTGTCAAGGGTGACGGTAGAAGCTTCATGAAGATTGCCGAAGTAAGATTGATCAGTATCATCGATGGTTACAGCATGTGCAAAGTTGTCACCAATGATCTCATGGGCTTTGGCTTTTCCCTTCCCTTTTACATCTCGTCCTTTCGGACGGTTTTGTCTCGAAGCAAAACCTTGGCAATTGTGGTTTGCATTCGGATTGCCAAGATTTCTATGCCTCGGAGGAAAGGCTTGTTGACCCAAATAATCTATTCGCTCTCTCCTGGGTTGAGTTCTGCTTCCTCGCTGTTTGGGGCGCCAAGTATTAGATCTCGGTGGTTCTCGGCGAATAACATTGGTGCGAAATGCACCGCTTACGTTCTGATTCTGATTCTGCTCCACATTGTGAATTCTCGCAGACAAGGGTTGCCTTGATCCGTGGAGATTGATCTCGGAAAGAATTTTTCCAGAAATGTTGTCTGTTGTAAAGTTCGTGGTTTGAACTGTTTCAGTGATTGTAGTGCAGAATGCAGAGAAATCAGAAGGGAGTCGAGTAAGCAAGAACATAGCTTTGAACGAATCTGGTAGATTGAGTCCAGCATTCATCATTTGTTTGAAAAGGGAAGTGATATGATTGATATCCTCAGCAGCAGATCGAGTTCTGATGCTGGAAGCCATTGCTTGAGAGAACAGATAAAACTGGCTGGAAAGGCCACGAGAGGCGAAAAGATTCGCTAGCTTGTCCCAAAGAGTTTTGGCAAGCGAAGGTTTGTCGGTGGCATAAGTAAAGTTTACGTGATGCAACAGGTGATTTCCGAGGGTTTGGGAGATAATCCCAACTATCCTCTTATCGATTGCTTCCCATTTGGTAGCGTCGGTGCCTGTATGATCCTTATGCTTGTTAGTACCCTCAACCCATCCCCATACCGACAAGGATTGAAGAATGGATTGGATGCGAATCGACCACATGACATAGTTTGAGTGGCCAGCTAAGGTTTGAATGCGAGTAAGCAAGGTGTTGTCAACCTTGAAGTCTTCTGAGATGGAAATGCTCGACATGATACTTTAGAGATACTGATAGATATCTGTAAACGGAAATTCGTTAAACAGATGATCATAAATGTAACCAATGAATGAAAAGGGAATAACTCCAGGTGTTCCCGTAGGAACGGTTCCTTGAATTCCCATAGATGCTGCTCCAATCGGAGGCAATCCTATAACTCCAGTTCCAGACTCGGTGTGTATAGATGATGAAAGAGAAGGGGGTGGATCCTGCAGTCCTAGCCTTCTTCTCCTGATCTGTCTCCGTTCCGCTGCTTCTCTCTCTTTCCTTTCCCAGTACATGACCCGTTCCAGTTTTGTAAATGGCTCTCCTTCGTCTCCTTTTGGTGTCCACCAAGAGGGCATAGGGTGTAATGAGTTTCGTTCAAAGGAGGTAAACCAAAGGTAATCGAAGTAATGTGGGTTAGGAATGAGAGGGTAGAGTAACTGTCCTTCCAGCTTCAAGTCTCGATTCATGTGTGTATGATACTGAATTGGTAGTTCTTTGGTACATGAGCCTCCAAGGTCAATGTGCCAGTCCAAGAACAATTTGTAGTAATCCTCGTTGTAGCAGTAACGGTTTCGTGATCCCAAAGGCCAACATTTATGTACGGTAGGTGTGAGAAACTCTAAGAAAGTACTGTCCTGTTCAGCAATTTGTACAAACGCCCTAATACCCTCAGGTTTGGCGTTGCTTCTTTTGTTTCTCTTCACCCTCCACTGCAGCCTTTCTCTTGCCTCGAGTATAGGTACCCGAGAGAGTGTCTGCAACGACTTGTCGTCCATCTTCGTCTAACCAACAGGACTGTAGATGGCGCTGCAGCTTGTGTAAGCCCTTGTACTTTGGATCAACGTGTTTAATCTCGGTGTCAAAGTGAAACTGAGTCTCCAAGTCCGTTACTGTTACGGTTGTCTTTCTCCTCTACGTTGTCTTTCTCCTCTACATGCTTGTATTCTTCACTTCCTTCCGCACCCTTTCATTTCGATAGAGTGCCGCATGCACACCTTTAAGTTATCTTATCTTTCTTTTCCGATGCTGCGCATCTTTACTCATTCTCGCTTACTTGACGCTGACGCGTCCTTTCCCCTTTATTCTCTCTTGTTCTATGACATTCCACGCTTACGCGTTGCCGGGTATATAGTCTATTCGTTTACAACGATGTACTCTATTCTCGATCTGCGCAATCTAGCGTATTCTTGGGTCATCCTCAGTCTCTCAGTCCCTCAGTCCCTTGGTCCCTAGTCCGCCTGTTTGGTGTGGTCCCTAGTCCTTTCGTCCCTTCGAGCTGAGTTGTACCTCTTCGTGAGTGTCCTGCTCGTAGGTAAGACTCTCGACATAGTCTTGGTCCACTCGAGATACGTCCTGCGTAACAGTTACCGCATTAAAGTCTCTAATACCCATCCCATGCTCCCTGTGGTACTCATAATTGTTGGGTTGCTTCTTAGCGAAGGGAACCCAGTATTGCTCTCGAATGAAATCATTCGGAAAAGTCGATTTTACCAGAAGCATGTTGTGGACGGTCGGAGGGAAGATATCTCGTCTGAAAATTTCGAAGCCATGTCCTCGCACCATGTAGTCTGATGCGGATTTTTCGTAGGTGGCAGAGGAGAAGGCCCAGCCATTCGCCTCGTAAGTCTCCCTAAGCGTCTCACCAGGGCAGTATAACCCGCAGATGGGCATATCCAGCTTTGATGGTTTCTCAGGGTCAGTGCTCCGGAATTCGACAGGGTTAATTTCGAAAGGGAGAACTAGCCGCCTAGACCTATTAATGGCTTCCACCACTAACACCTCGTCCATGATGTGGCGAAGTCGACCCTGATAGAGTGGGTAGAATTGCCGCATGGGGAGGCGTATGTATTGGTGACTGATAACTTCCACGTCCATTATTCCGATGGTTGTCGACAATTGAGGGAGTTCCTGGGTTTGATAGAACCATGCGCTCAGAAAGGCGGGAGAAGGATTGTGACGAAGGGATACCTGCATTGTTGGGCTCCAGAAGTCATACATTTGACTCCAGATCACATCATAAAACACGTTCCTCTCCCTCAGAACATTCGTCGTCGCTAGTCTCGCTCTCAAGGTTGAAACGGACGCGTTGGCGAGGCCTCTCATTTGGTGATTGACTCGCTGGACTAGTTCCGGCTGAGTGAGAACCTGTCCTGAGCGATGAAGACCTAGACGCTCGACTACCTGCGATGGGAGAGGATGACAGCCGTCTTCCTCGTAAACCAATCCTCCCAGCTCCTTGTTCATCCGCCAGTCCTCGATCCACTCTTCCTCTGTCATCGGCCAAGACCTGAATTGGTTCCGGGCTGTGGTGTGCACCGATGCGATGCTTGCCAGACAGATGGTTGGTGGGGTGATTGGAATCCCCCAGCAGTTGTTCTCCTCTCCTGAGAATGGTATATCGGGGTATGCCGGGTGATGGGACCCGATTATCTCTTCGGCTTCAAAGGCCGAAGGATCCTGACGAGTGAGATCGAGGGGAGAGGGACTTGCCACGAAAGGGGTTGCCTGGCGAGTCAGGACTGGAGGGACTTGCGGGTACTGAGGGCGAGGATGGTGCAACAGAACTGGTGCCGTTGACGGCCCTGCGACTGCTTTAGTGTTGCCGCAGCTTTGACTTTTTGCCGACTTAAGTCATAGCCGAGTCGCCGCGGATCCTCACTTAGCCGAGTCGTGGCTCTTGGCGCCACTGGCTCAACATTTCCGGCTCAAGCCGGCCCAATCGACTCAGAGTCGGCTCAAGCCGTAGCCATATACCCTTTTTTTTCATTCATGATAACTATGTTGGGCCTCCACATTGAGCAAATGGCTAGGTACTGTATAGTATTATGTATATGGTACTTCTACATGAGTCATTTTGCCCCATGTCGCTAACAGTGCTGCGGT
>JBBPUI010000997.1:0-13100 GCA_038094615.1 Heimioporus aff. retisporus | reverse complement strand
ACGGGTCAAGCAGCGATTTATTACGGGAAGGGCACAACGGCGTCGAGCTATGTCTTTCCGACCGCGACGGTCGAGGCATGGAACTCGTATTTGGCGACGGCGACGGCGACGAGTCGAGCTGACTCGATCGTGGTGTCTGCGGGTTGGATGGGACGGCTGGGGGCTTGCTTGGCGGTAGTCGTGCTGACGATCGTGCTCGAGATGGTGTTGTGACTGCCAGAAGCTCCGTCGTAACCATCTTCCAATTTTTTTTTCTTTGCAGGGTTGGGCAGGATTGGACCGGTACTGAATCGAGCAAAGGATGATAAATACATTTTCGCGACGCAACATGGCTGGGCCGGTGACCTGCCGCTAATATGACGCCGTGCTTGCACAGGTCGACAATATCGTCGTGGAGATCCACCTGATGGCCTCAGCTGTCCCTTGAAATCCAGACTCCACCATCATTGTTGGAGGACGACTTCTAGCTAAGACATTCTGATACGCTGAGCGTGGTCACAGGCTGCATTGTCTGACTTGCCGGTGCCAACTGCCATTTCGCCTCACCCTTCATAAATATATTCACCCTTTTTTTTTTTGAACCAGTGTGTATTGCTACGTACTAGCAAATGGGGCAAATGCAGCTAACCCTACATGGCATACTAGGCGGCTAACCAAGGCGTAGCCGGTAGGAGATAATCAGGTTCCAGGTGTGGCAAGCTTTGGAGGAAGAGTAGTCTTTATGGCCGGATCTCGCTGGTTGACGGTCGAAATCAAGTCCCAAGACTGGCATTTTCCATCTGGAGATCACCGCCGAGTCACGGGTATATGTGCGGTTACTTACGACTTGGTCACAGAGCAGCGACCAGAGGTAGGCAGATTCAGAGAAGGATGGGCTTTTGGCTGGCGGTACCCCGCTTCGGGGAGGGGTTGGCCTGCTGAGGGTCAAAAGGGCGTGAGGCGAAGCTATCATACCCGAGGATGGTACCTAGGGCTTTGACCAGTGTTCGTCCGGTGCTGGGGGTGCGTGGCGGACGAGAGCCCAAATGATGTTATGCTCGGGCACGGTACAATCTGTCAGTATGTGTTTGAGGAATCCAATGGTATCTCGGCCACAGTGGGCGCAGTGTGCTCGGAGTTCACGGTTGGGGATGTGGGACCAAAATTCGCTGATGCGTAGAAAGCTGATCGTCGCTCGGTACAGTGTTTTGATTTGGACTTCTTTGGAGCAAATCCCTGTAGCATTTTATTCTGCGCTAGTTTAGAACTGTCTTTACACTTATCGATATACACGCATGTCTTATTCTGTCTTTCAAGTACGTCCTGGGCAGTGCAGTGTGTGGCTATTGAACTCTGCTTACGAGGTACGCGTGGCCCATTATCAATCTCGTGGCATGGCAGATCGAAAGTGGTAGCATCTCAGAGGCTTGCAGTGAGTCAAGATGTGCATCGTGCAGTGGGTGAGCGTGCACGGAGCGGGAGACCGAGTGCGAACCTGAACTTTGCATAAAGTGACGACGATTGCGCGACGAGCCCCGAGGGGAATCAGAAAGGGCGGGGAGCGATGCTAAGTGAACTTGTGACATGAGCCTAGTCACTGCACTTGGTGAGGCGGCGGGATTCCCCGCCGTGTGCGTCGGTGTCCTCGCGGTGTTTCTAAAAAAAAAAGGTCAACTGTCGTGCGCATGTGGACGGCCAAGGCCAAGTGGAGGCGGAAGGTCTCATCAGACCGCTACCCTAACAACACACGGTTAAACATGGTCAACTCTCGCAAAAATGGAGTACACCGGGGATTGGGTGACTTGGGCGGAGTGCCATGCACTAGATGGTTGGGCTGAGCCTGGAAGCTTTCCTGATGGACCTACGGCCAGTCTCAGAGGTTCTCTCCCGGGTCAGGTATGCAACGAATGTCCTGTGCATAGTCCGATTCCGTGACACGGTGGGTGCACATGACTATGATGGAAAGAAGTTGTTTCCTAATCGGTATAGTACAATACGAGGCCAGAGTTATGTAAGCCGAGCTGTTCCAAACCTTAAGGCCGTCTTGAAGTTGAATGAAGTCCTCTCTGAGGACCGACTTGGAGAGATACATGGCCTTGAAAACGTTCGCCTGTGTTTGAAGCATTAGCGAGGCCTGAAGATGAGCAATTCCTCATACATACGATAGGCACTGACTTTCAGGACGAATTTCCCGTTCTAAACGGAACACCAGAGAGATGCCTGATGGTCACCTGTTCGGTACACACGGTCTGGTTCTGCAAACCATCGGGACCATCGGACCGTTGAAGTGCCAGCCCATGCGTTCATCGACGGATCAGTTTCGAAATAGTGCATCCCATACTCACTGCTTCCACTATGGAACCTGGTGGCGCAGGTCTCCCGCACCGCCGTTGATTTGAGGCGTTGAGTCTGGTCAAGATAAGTCGATGTTCGTCTCCAGAGGGCAGCCACTACCACCAGCCCAGCCGGGAGTACTATTCACGGCTGGGTCCCGTCCAGCTACTTAAGGGCTGCAGCGACGCTTTATTATGTCCTCTCATTAGCCATGTCCTTGACATCACGTATCGCTCTGCTGTTATCAGCGTCTGCCCTGTCGTCGTTGGTGCTCGCACAGTACCCGTATGCGAGTAGTTGGCCACAAGTCTACCCCGGAATGCCAACAGGCGATTACAGCCCAGAATGGCAGAATTGTACGTCCACGTACTTGTCGCGTACTTGTCGCGCTCTTGTCCCCATTATGATGTCCTCGTAGACTTTCAAGTCACCGAAAGCATACCAAATGTCACGTGGCCGCTGCCGCGAAACTGGGCCGGAAATATCCCTGTACAAAGAGCAGGTCATCCAAACGACACTCTGTTTTTCTGGGCGTTTGAGTCTTCAAACGGCTCGTTTACCGCGAACAGCAACGAACCCTGGGGAATATGGCTTAATGGAGGGTGCGTCTCCGAGCACTCATGATGTTCTACGGAAGTTGATGGGCGCGCATAGTCCCGGCGCCTCCAGTTTCATTGGACTCCTGTTCGAGGTTTCGTCTTATCCCTTCTACGCAGAAATTTTGATTGACGTTCCCCTCTCAGAATGGCCCATTGAATATCCTGAGTGACCAATCTGTCATCGAGAATCAGTATACGTGGACGAATGTTGCCGATTATGTGTGGATTGATCAACCGGTGTACGTTGTATCTTCATTTTTATACATGCAAATTCAGCCTTCTATTGCAGTGGAACAGGGTTCAGTACAGCTGATGCCAGTGGGTATGGTAGGTCTGCCGGCTTGTGCTTCATCCTCGTTGTCTCATGTCCTGTATCAGTGTCCAGCGAAGACCAGCTGGGTGCCGATTTCGTGAGAGCCAGCAACGTAGCAAGTTCAGTGGAAAAACTAACATATCATCAGATGGGCTTCCTGGAGAATTTCGTAAAGGTGTTCCCCAATCTCGCGACACGCCCTTTGTATCTCACTGGGGAGAGCTATGCCGGAAGGTACATTGTAAGTATTTGCTTCTCCTGCATCCAGCTCCAGACTGATTCATGCCATGTTTTGTTAGCCCTACATCACGAAAACCTACTTTGGGATGAACAACCCGCCTGTCAATCTCACGCGGATTGCTATGGGAAACGGGGCCATGACGTCCGTGCAGACGTTTACCGACTTGCCTGTGGTTACCGTACTGGAGACTTACCCACAAATAATCGGATACGACATTGAAGTGTTTGGGTACTTCAAACAACAGTGTGTACAGGCCAGTGATCGAGTTCGTATGCTCATTTTGTTCAGGAGCACGCTCTGCGGTTACAACATTACCCTTCAATACCCTCAACCGGAACCCTTTCCAACCCTGAATGCCTCACTGCAAATTCATGATCTCAATGTGTTCGGTGGGAAACTCACGAAGGGGAAGTTCATGTCAGATCTACAGAACCGGCTTCCCGCAAAGCTCAGAGAGAGGAAGGGCGCTTCTTTGGACAATGAGAGACTCTATGCACGCGACATCTGGAAACGCAGTCTTGCGGGTCGCGCAAATGGAACTATTGATCCCTGGTACAACTGTGATCTATATTATGAGATGCTGGAGTATGCCATTAATTACACCTTTCCTTGGTGTACGTTGCCATTCCTTTCCATTCCGGCTGGCTAACCGTTTTTATTTCTGCTAGCATACGGTCACGATTTCGATGTGTACAACATCCCAGATGCATTGAGTCCTGAATCAATGGCAGATGCTCAGTTCTTCCTTAATAGTCTGTTGTCTGTTGCGGATGAATGTCATGACGGAATTCACGGACCTTTTTCCAGATCCTCCAACACGCGCTGCGATCCACGCACCCACGAGTAAACTCTGGCAACCGACCACACCTTTCGTGTTTCAGCCCATCCTTGGATTCAATGCTTGTCAGTAATCACGGATTTCCGGGATTGGCACTGGATTGATAAAGCTCTCCGCAGCCACTGCTCTATTCAATGACCCAAGTGAGCGTCGATCCTTCCTGTCACTACCGTAAAGCCATTTACACACGATTTTGGCACACCTAGGTGTTGAGTGAGCACTCTCTTTGGCCAACACACACATTTTTGACACGAGCTAGACCTATGGCATTCTTCTCAGAACTCGCGACGAATGCGACTGCGCATGACGTGAAGATTATCATATACTCAGGGAATGACGATTCACTCGTCCCACACTTTGGTTCTCAAGGTATGTTCTTATTGCTATGCATGTAGCTCAACGTTCACTGTGCGTACAGTTGCGATCCAAGTATAACGTCCATTATGCGCCTTCTTCGCGTATCTCACGTATCATTTCCCAGAACACGACATTTGGTGGTATCCAGGGATTCACCCGCAAACCAAGCACTCCATGGTACAACGACGACGGTGAGCTGGGTGGGATTGTCCATCAGGAACGAGGCTGGACGTATGTCCTCGTCGCGCACGCCGGTCATCTCCTCGGCTACACTAACCCTGTTTCTGTCAGTGGCCGCACCTTGGTGTCTTCCGATTTCTAACGGCCCGTTCAGGCTCTTACCCTCGTCCGCGAATTCATATTCGGGAACAATGAGACGGGGCTGGTGACGAACACGAGCTCGGGGGCGGTCAGCGTCGTGGGAGGTGAGGTGTCGTCGCTGGAGGGCGAGATCATGACGGGTCAAGCGGCGATTTATTACGGGAAGGGCACGACGGCGTCGAGCTATTTCTTTCCGACCGCAACGGTCGAGGCTTGGAACTCGTACTTGGCGACGGCGACGGTGACGGCAACGAGCCGAGCTAACTCGATCGTGGTGTCTGCGAGTTGGATGGGACGGTTGGGGACTTGCTTGGCGGTAGTCGTGCTGACGATCGCGTTCGAGATGATGCTGTGACTGCCAGAACCTCCGTTATAATCACTTCCAATTTGTCTTCTCGGGAGGGATGTGCGGGATCGCATCAGTACTGAATCAAGTAAGGAATAATAAATACATTTTCGTGACGCAACATGGTGCCGGATGCCTTCTCAGTCCATTGAGCCCACCTATAGTGACATGTACACCCCTCCTACACCCGCACAAACTTACAGCTCGTCGAACACGTGCTTCAGTGCCGTCTGCCACTTGGCTATCGCGTCGCGCATCGGATCCGGCCGCTGCTCCGTGACTTTATGTTCGTCTACATGGGCAACTTTCTTCACCCACGTCTCGCCGACGTAAATGGGCGGGCGGGCGTTCTTGGGTGTGCGATAGTAACGGTGCACGCGCTCCTCGCCATCGGGAGGGAAGACAACGACGGGCGAAAGGTGCGGTGCGAGCGCATCCCGCTCCGCGGCCGTCTGTGCGCGTAGCGTGCGCAGGGATGCGTCATCGGCGTCCACAAAGACCGGGGCGCGTGCACCGTCGGAGAGGTAATGCACTAGCGAGAACAGCGCCACACACCCCGCCTCTGTCTCCACCCCTGGCGCATCTGCGTCCTTTTCCTCCGCGTCGTTTTTCTCGCGCGCGAGCTCCATGCCGACCTGGATCTGCTCTGGCGGTTGCATGTCCAGGATTCCGGCAGCGTCCCCGCCCGATGCCACGCGCACGCAGTGCGGCGACACCCACGCGTCGCGCGGGGGGTACACCCGCACGGGAGCCTCGCCCGTGTATGCGCGCACACCAGGCCAGGGCTTCACCTCCGGTACGCGCTGCCACGGCACCCACGCGTCCTCGTCCGGCTCCATCTCCACCCCCGCTGAGCCACTCAGCTTGTCCCGCCACCTCAACACCCGGGTGATGTCGTGAGACCCGCGACTGGGCTCGTCCTCCGCACGCGGCACCATGAGCGAGAGACGGAGCGTGCTGACGAGCGTGTGGTAATAGGTCTCAAAGTCGGTCGACTGGCGTGGGTCGACGTGCACGGGCAGACTGAACGCGTGAGCGGTCGTGCTGACGATTTCGCCGGCCTCGATCTGGGCGTCGGTGGCGTTGGGCATCCAGAACGAATTTGGGGGTATCACGCTGCCCTGGACCGTGAACGGAGATCCGCAGCGCGAGGTAGTCTTGGTCTCCTTGGTTGAGGACGACTTGAAGTTGGCAGAGGTGGCGCGGAGGAGTTGGTTCGGTTTGTGCACGGGTTGGAGTGTTGGATCGGAAGTATGTTCGGAGGCCCATTTGGAAGCGATGTTGGCGTCGAGGCATATGTTTAGGGTGAGCGGTTCGTCAAATCTGCGTGCGCGTCCTCTGCGTTTGACAAGGGCTAAGATGGATTGTTCGGATCCTATCAAACAAACGAGATAGTTGAGGAATGCATTGGCAGGAAAAAGAGCGAGTGGGCGTACCTTGGAGGAATGCAAATGCATCTGGGTTGTTAAAGACATCGACGGTGTAATTTGCGATGGGATCGCCCTCAGTGGCCACGGGTTCTAACAGTTCTGTCGTCTGGAGCTGCACCGTCCTGAATGTTAGTTGGTCCTCCTTCGGCGGGTCGTAGAGGGGTTGGAAAGCTGTGAACCCCGCTGGTATCTCGGCGATAGACCGGTTCGCGAACACGACACGAACAAAGTACTCGTATATCGTCTCGACGTTGACGAACTACAGGAGAAAGGGACGACACGTTGGGCGGTCGTTCATCCAATTCCGGCAATGGACTTACCTCTTCGTTTCTTTGGACTGGAAGTGAGCGGGAATAATCCCAGGCCGGAGGAAAGTTGGTCAACGGGACGAGAATCGCAAAATTTTGAACGACATCCTGAATAGCTTCAGACTGCTTCTGGCCCAGCCCTATCTGCTGTGTCGACTCGAACACGATGCGTTCTTCTTCTCGAATCGACCACAACGACCTTTCCTTAACAATTTCCGCGTAGGTAATGCCGGCACTACAGTTGATCGCGTCGTATGATGGAAGAGCCCAAGGGGAAGCGGGGCTGATGTGCTCTGGATCGAACGGGTCGATCGCGATGTCTGGCCTTGCTGGACGCCTTGTCGCCTCGATCGAGCGCCTGGTGTGATCCTCGCTTGGTTAGCGTCCAATTCGCACGACCACGACGAACGAACCAAAGCGGACACGACTTACGACGCTTTCGCAAACGAACGTTCTTTGAAGCGGAGACCAAGCACGGCGGATTCGACGGTGGTACATCCCACGGCGAGTTTTAGACGCGCATCGCCTTGGACGATGGTGCCCGGGACGAGATCGGGCGCGCGGACCCAGGCCTGGAGGGTGCATGGCCCTAAGGACTCAGAGCCTGCATGCACGGCGATGGCGCCAAGGATGGAGACCGCGAGGAGCCTCCGGAGGGAGTTCACCAGGACGTGCATGGGCCACGAAAACGCGGGAAACATACGATGCTCATCATCATCATCATGGCTTTTGTTTCTGATCTACACAGCACACGGAGGAAATGTTTACACGCACGTGCATGCCTTGTGGCAGTGCTTGACATGTCACGCTGAATTGCCGCCAGGCTAAACCTTTCGCGATCGCAGGTCCGCTGGTTTGCCAGCGACGCCTGTAACTATGGACATTTGGTATTTCAGTGTCCATCTCTTCTCCGCAGTCCGAAATCGATGGTGGCGCATAATCTGCCTTACCTGAAAGGTCTACATTCGCAGGTCCAATCCGATGAACATATACGATAGGAGACCTTTTGGATAGAGAGACCCGTAATTTTGATTCTCAGGAAACCCAAAAGTTACTTACAATTACTTTGACTCTCAATCCTCTATTCCCTTGGCACGGTTGAATCCAAGAGATGTGCCACGCGCTTGAGCCATCGTGTACTATAGTGATCGAAAATAACGACCCCAGCATTTGCCACAAGCTCACAGCGAATCTATCAGAGAAGAATTGACCGCCTCGGCTTACCTAGTTCTGCATTGGAACCACATGGCACCATGCCCCGTTTGGTTGGTCGGTTACTAACCAAACGGGTGAAGATTTTGCAGTCTGGGACTTGCTCAGTCGATATTGATAGATATCGATCTCAATCATAGCCTGTATACTGGTAGCGCTTTGCCGGTTGTCAGGCGCTCTTATACTATGCGAGACTGATCATCTCTCCGCCACAGGGGCGGGGTTGTTGTGACGCTCAAACGTAACATTTCATCAACTCGCCAGCCAAATGTTCCTTTCTAAGGTTTGCAGCTGCGGCGGCGGCGGCGGCGGCGGCGGGTGGCTGCGAGCTGGCAGCGCCACAACAACGTTGATGCTATATTCGCTTCTGATGCCCGCCAAGCACAAGCATCTGGTATTTCATAGACCAGTATCGCTGTCTTTGGAGATCCTGGCATCGATAAGCTTAAGGTTGTTGGTCGTACTAATGTCTGGATCTTTCACAATTTCTGGCGTGATACATCATTCCCTGGTTGTGGAACGTTCTTGAACTTGCGATTGATTCAGAGCCAGATCGATCTCGGGGCCGTAGAGGTGGGTACTGCTACCCACTTCAGAGTGGCTCGGCAGGTAGATATAAACATCACCTTGGACGCATGGCCAGCCATCAGTTTCATATGTCACAGTAAAAAAAACGTATGCTCAAACGTGTTGTAATTATAGAAACGCCGCCGCAGACGAAGATCGGTGCATCTTTTCATTCCGCTCTGGTTGGGTGGGTCTCCATTGGGTCTGGATGGCCTTCACGGTTATTAATTGACCCGCAGCCCGCAGCTCGACAGAAGTCGACGGTATTGGCCAATCTTATAGGACACGCTTCCTGGCGGATAACACGACTTCAACCGAAGCCAAGACTAGTGGCGTTTGCTCATCATGCGCCCATGAAGAACTCGACATCGAAATTGGCTATTGTCCACTCACACACCACGGGCTGTTGATACCCGGTGCCAATTCTAGCCATCAAGAATCAAGATAAGCCGTTACAACTCGCTTCCCCGACTCGGAGTAAGCCCACCTCCTGTACTTATTATTATTTTTTTTCATGTTTGGATTCCATACAGCCAGTTATCCTTAAAAGCTTTAACCCAACATGCCCCCGCGTCCACATCTCCCGCCATGCCCTCGGCACTATGCACTGCTGCCATCGTGTTGTCAACGTCTGCAATATCATCGATGTTCGCACGGGCTCAGGAGCAGAGTAGCTGGCCACAGGTCTACCCTGGCATGCCAACAGGCGATTACAGTCCAGAATGGCAGAGTTGTACGTCCACAAAACTCCTCGCACTCTTATCCCCATTTACCACGTCCTCGTAGATTTTCAAGTCACCGAAAGTTTACCGAACGTCACATGGCCACTGCCGCGAAATTGGGCTGGAAATATCCCTGTACAAAGGGCAGGTCATCCAAACGACACTTTGTTTTTCTGGGCGTTCGAGTCTTCCAACGGCTCGTTTACCGCGGACAGCAACGAACCTTGGGGAATATGGCTTAATGGAGGGTGCGTCTCCGAGCGCTTACGATGCTGCATAAAAAGTTAATGGGCGCGCATAGTCCCGGCGCCTCCAGCTTCATTGGACTCCTGTTCGAGGTTTCGTCTTATCCCTTCTACGCAGGAATCTTGATCGACGTTCCCCTCTCAGAATGGCCCACTGAACATCCTGAGTGACTATTCTGTCGTCGAGAATCAGTATACGTGGACGAATGTCGCCGATTATGTGTGGATTGATCAACCAGTGTACGTTGCATCTTCGTTTTTATACATGCAAATTCAGCCTTCTATTGTAGCGGAACAGGGTTCAGTACAGCTGATGCCAGTGGGTATGGTAAGACTGCCGGCTTGTGCTTCATCCTCGTTGCCTCATTTCCTGTATTAGTGCCCAACGAGGACCAGCTGGGTGCCGATTTCGTGAGAGCCAGTAACGTAGCAAGTTCAGTGCAAAGCTAACATATCATAACCAGATGGGCTTCCTGGAGAATTTCGTAAAGGTGTTCCCCAATCTCGCGACACGCCCTTTGTATCTCACTGGGGAGAGCTATGCTGGAACGTACATTGTAAACACTTGCCTCCCCTGCATTCATTTCCAAGCTGATTCATGCCATGTTTTGTTAGCCTTATATCACGAAAACCTACTTTGGGATGGACAACCCGCCTGTCAATCTCAGCCGGATTGCGATAGGAGACGGGACCATGACGTCCTTTGAAACATTTTGTGAATTGCCTGTGGTTACCGTGCTGGAAACGTACCCACAAATAATTGGATACGACCCTGTCGTCTTTGAGTACTTTAAGGAACAGTGCGTACAGGAAGATGATTCGAGCTCAATTCGAAGCTTATTTTGTCCAGGAGCACACTTTGCGGTTACAACCTTACGCTTCAATACCCTCAACCCGAACTCTTTCCAACCCTGGACGCTTCATTGCCATTTGGTTTGGACACATCCCGCGGGAAACTCACGAAGGGGAAATTCGTGTCGGACCTACAGGGTCAGCTTTCCGCAAAGCTCAGAGAGAGAAACGATGCTTCTTTGGATAACGAGAAGAGACGCCGCGCACGCGACATCTGGAAACGTGACCTATCTGGCCGTCCCAACGGGACCATTGATCCCTGGTACCAATGCGACCTATATGACGAGATGATCGCGTATGCCATTAATTACACCTTTCCTTGGTGTACGCTGTTGTTCCATTCCATTCTGGCTGGTTAATCACTCTAATTACTTTCAGCGTCCGGTCAACTATTCGATGTCTACAACATCCCAGACGCGTTGAGTCCCGAACCACAGATGGATGCGAGCATCTTTCTCAATGGTCTGTTGTCAGTTGCAGAGGGATGCGATAATCACGACCATTTTCTCAGCTGCTCAAACGCGTGCTGCGATTCACGCACCCACGAGCAAAGACTGGCAAGAGATTATACCTGCTCCGTTTGCGTTCGGCAATGGTTCTAGTAAGTAGCCATGCGAGATATCCCTGGGAGTTGGATTGATATAAATCGCTCGCAGCCAACCCCTATGGCGACCCAAGTGAGTGTTCTTTGGTTTTACAATTTTACGAGCATTTATTCATGATTGATGCTTCTGAGGTGTCGAGTGAGTACTCATTCATCCCGACCAGCGGAGGAGGCACTCATACGCGTCAGACCTATGGCATTTTTCTCGGAGCTGGCGACAAATATGACGGCACATGACATGAAGATCATCATATACTCAGGAAATGATGATTCGCTCGTCCCGCACTTTGGTTCCCAAGGTAGGCTCTTTCTCGCCATGCGCGTTGCTCATGCTCACCGTGCATACAGTCGCCATCCAAGTATGACGTTCATTTCGCGCCTTCTCCGCGTGTCTCACGTGTCGTTTCCCAGAACACGACGTTTGGTGGTATCCAGGGATTCACCCGTGAACCAAGCACTCCGTGGTACAATGACGACGGGGAGCTAGCTGGGATCGTCCATCAGGAACGAGGCTGGACCTACGTCCTCGTCGTGCATGCTGGTCATCTCCTTGGCTACACCAATCCCATTTCCGTGAGTGCCCGGTGTCAACTACGCCCGTCTGTCTTTCCACACCCCTAACAATCCGTTCCGTTCAGGCTCTCACCCTCGTCCGGGAATTCATCTTTGGAAGCAATGAGACGGGGCTAGTGACGAACACGAGCTCGAGCACGGTCAGCGTTGTGGGAGGCGAGGTGTCGTCACTGGGGGGCGAGATCATGACGGGTCAAGCGGCGATTTATTACGGGAAGGGCACAACGGCGTCGAGCTATGTCTTTCCGACCGCGACGGTCGAGGTTTGGGATTCGTATATGGCGACGGCAACAGCGACGGCGGGGGTAGCTGGTGCAACGAGTTCGGGAAACTCGGTCGTGGAGTCACCAGCGGCGAGTTGGATTGGAAGGTTTGGGGTTGCTTTGGGGGTCATTGTGCTGACGGTCGTGCTCGAAGTGTTCTAGTCTACACACTTTTCTTCCTTGTCCCTTCTGAACTGATTGATTCAGTAGCCAACTAAGTAGAGGGGCAGGAAAGCTGAGCATCATGTCGGATTTTGTATCTATGATGCAATGCGGTACATAGTCAAATAGCTTCTCACTACTTGTCTGTCGGAAACTTGAATATCGTCACACCTACTAGTGGGTCGGCTCGCTGTCTTTTTCGTTTCCTACGACGGCTGTGCTTCAACCTGGTGCATCGTCCTTTTTTATTACGCCTTCTCGTACGACATCAATCTTCACTTCCGTTCCGCAAGCAATGCCTCCACGAAGTCGGCAAATGTCGCACAGACTTGATCAGGTGGAAGCACGTCCGTGCGGACTTCGTCCCCAGGGCGATACTTGCCCGTTTTCACTGCCAAAAAAAGACTTGGGTAAGGTCGAATCGCCGAGACGAACAGAAGCGAGTAGACGCGTACCGAGCACGCGCCAGAGACCGAGCTCGATCGCCCCTTCGCCTAGATCCGCCTGCACGTCGTCGCCGATCACGGCGGTCCCCTCCCACGGGTTCCGGTCGTCGGGGGGAGGCGGTGACGGCGGCGCGACGAGGCGAGGATCGCGGTCCAGTAGGTCGCGCAGCACGGCCTCGAAGAACGCGCGGGTGGGCTTCCCGACGACCGTCGCGGTCGTCCGCGCAGCGTCTTCGAGCGCGCTGACGAACGGGCCTGGGCCGAGAGAGAGGGCGTGGTCGGGTGCTTCGAGGTAACGCGCTTTGTGGAGGGCGATGAGCGGCGGGCGGCGGTTGGCAGTGGCGGCGATGTCGGACGACCTGGGTTGCTCTCGGTCTTCGCCGACGAG
>JBBPUI010000996.1:0-13113 GCA_038094615.1 Heimioporus aff. retisporus | reverse complement strand
AAAAACTCAAACTGGGAGGAAGACGAAGGCCACTAGAAGCAGCAAGGTCGAGCTGCAACAAGCAGATGAGTCAAACGGTATGAGCGGTTCATTGAAAGATACCAATTTGTGCAGGCGCACTTCGTATATGCGCTGGCGTTCCTCCGGGGGGAGAGAGGGATTGGGAAGAATGGATTGTAGAGTTCTTTCAACACACGTAGCGTCCAGTGGACCAGAAACTGAGGCGGGCAGCAAGACGACAGAATTTGTGTCATCTTGTGGAGGGAGTGGATCGGGACTAAATAGCATCGAGGAAAGAAAGCAGATCCTGAAAATTAATAGGGCATACCTGAATACAGGCGTCCGATACTGCTCAAGATGTGGTGTGCATCAGAACGAAAACCACCAGAGTAAATGGACGAACAGCAGAGGGTGACTTCCATAGATATATCCTGTTGAATGTAATAGAAGCCGCCAATTCACCAGAGGGAGAAAACCGGACAACCTGTACCTGTGATTCATGTCGCAGAGGTTGTCCAATGAGGCGACCGGTAGCTGTATCCCAGAAACGGACAGTCTCATCCCGGGAAGCGCTCGCAAGAATCGACCCGTCTGGTGAAATGGAAACGGAAGTTATCATGCCTGTATGTCCTGTCCATGGCTCTCCGCTTTGTCGTCCATCCAAATAGAAACAGCGAATCGTTTTATCCGCCGCCAAGAGTTTGGTGCCATCACGTGACCATACTATCCCACTGGTCGGGAGCGTGAAACCGGTACGGTCCTCGAATCTCCGTCGACGAAAGTCAAGTATAGCGCTGCTAACGTCGTACACCTCGATACCGCTTCCAGTGCTACATGCGAGTTTGGCTCCATCCGGAGACAATGCCACCCCCCGAATATTCTCGTCGACTGTGATCGTTTGCTCAATCGGCCATTTTCCTTCTGAAACACGATGGATGAGCACCGTACGCCTACCACCGACCGCAGCCAGTCGATCATCTTGCGAAAGTGCAAGGCTTGGGCATCCTCCTGGGTGAGTCCATCGTGTGAGAAGTGTACGTGTTTCAGCGTCCCATACATTGATCCCCCCTTCGTACTCGTTGCTGATGATGGTTTTGCCATCACGAATTACGGAAAGGTCCATCGTGCCGACCTCGTGTTGCATGGGAGGCCCTTCTTCCTTTCCGTCATCCAGATTCCAGACCCTCACTGTCCCTCCAACATCGCCAGTGACAATATGCCTTTCATCACGGAATACGAGTGCCCTAAGGTTAGCTGTTCTGATTTGTAGAAGTGGCTGAGGCTCGTCGGATCGGTGAAGTGTTGTGCTTGGCATAGGACTCTATGGCAATGAGCTCCCTTGACGTGCGTGGCAGATGTAAAGTGAGACGTTGGGCTCACCAACACCTTCACAGTATATATACCCTGAGGGCTATGCAGCCTCGTTCTCATTGGCACCCGATGAAACGTGTAAACCACGACCTCTCTTATCTCCACTTTTAACGAGCTTGACCACATGGCTGTAACAAGTAAAGCTTCGACAGACGCCAGTCAGTAAACAGATACTATCGGGTCCACAGTCGGTTTTTTAGAATGTCCCTCATGAAACGATCCTGGTAGAGACGAAAGCTATCCTCGATATTCAACGTCACCCATGCGTGTCCCAGGAACACTACACTAGCCATAGCGATACGTAGCATGAGAAATATAAGCATAACGGCATAACGGCCTGTATTCAAGTCTCGGGCCCCACCTGATTAGTATGACATCTTGTGTGCGGCTACCGTATACATCTATGTCACCTCTTCCATGGCGCTCTCTGTATGCATGTCATGTGGTTGCTCGTCCCAAGTTTGTGTTGTCTCATAGTCGTTCCATCAATCATCGTGTCTTCTCTGATGGCATGGCAATGTCGTTTGCCTTTTTGTCGCCCTTGATACCCAGCAGATCCTGGAAGCAGATCATCGGCATTTCGATAGAAACAAACAGTCACCGCTGACTAGACCACGTTCGAACACTTCCAGGTCCATACCACCTGAACCAACGCTTTCTTCTATCGAAGAATTGTCGGTGCTGGTTGAGACTAGCCACCCAGTAAGCTCGTGAGACGACATCAAACGACAGAGCCTCACCGTTCGGGTGTGAGCGACTGTAAGATAGGAAGACGACTCGGCGTTCGACATGCCCCGCTTCGAGGTACCTTCCCTTCCTTGTCCGCAGAGTTATACCCATCTCCGCTCATGACATGGCCTCGGTGGAGGAATCCGACCCATGATGGAACCAGTGACCCGGGATGCAGAACCGGGGGGTCGGTGGTTGCTTAGAGTGAAACATTCAGCGAGTCGATCATAAGGGTGGATCTGGTCAACTGTGCAGCTTATTGTTAGAATCAGCGCATCATCGCCCTAAGATCATCTGGTCGACTCTACACTTTGGTTCGCTGAAAGCACCTCTAGCACGTACCCGACCCGTCCAACCCCACGTGAAGAAGGGAGCGCTTTGAGCAGCCCGAGTTCTTGAACGACAGCATTGATGATATCACTGAAAGCGGCGTCCATTCCAAAGAATACAGACCACTGGCATCCATCATCGATCTCTGGCGCGCGCGACAACGAAAGGATAGCGGATAAAGAGGATGTCGGGCGACAAGACGCAAGATAGTCGGCTGGAATAGTGGGACGGCGAGCGATCTTGGCTCGAGGATACCTGAATCCGTCCTGCGTGTAAGTGATTGCCCATCGCGGGGTGCGTCCAGATAAGACCTCACCTCACCAAGACAGGCCAGCCCTGTTTCATCCCACAGATGGCCCCGGTCTTTTCTGCGTACGCGCCGAACCGCCCAGGAGGAAAACGGTGCGTCGATCACCGTCCGTCTGAGATCGTCCAGCCGGATCAGGGTATCAACAAGGTCCTTGTGCTGTGGTACGTAGCAACACAGATGAGTATGGCATGGTGTTGTCCAGCAACAACAGCGGAGCTGAAGAGGGCCTACCCTCTAATAACCATTTGCAACTCGTCGAAAAGACATACCCAGACAGAATCGCCGAACCGCTTGACAGGAGACGAAAGGGCCTCTGCAGTGGGCGACCATAATGGACGCAATTGACCTTTAATTGAGCTACGATCCCAATATTCAAACCGGTTCGAGCAAAGGAGGGTCAGATACTTACAAATCGACCATCTGATACAAAGGTCCGTAGCCGGTTCATCGTCTTTGGTTACCTGTCCAATACGGCTGATTTGCAACACCCGTTCGCGTACGCCATGAACGTCCAAGGGAACCTCCTCGCCTTGTAAACGCCATTTTAGTACATCTTGTTCGCCAGGAGATGATTTCACCATCTTTGATGGAAGGATTTTCAGTGCACTCAAGCACAACGATCGTGAATGCGAGATGAGACACGTTCGCAAATGCAGGTATAACTCCGAAAACGACGACATTTCTTGTATCGAGGGACTGGAAATGGCATGTGAACATGTCGCCCTCCAGAAAGCAAGAACTTTACCTCGACTGCGTGAGGCTCACCAAACCATTCAGCGCACAGTGAGACCATGACCACCGCTGCACGATCGTCCTCGTCCACCCTTCTAAATCGACCTGTTGCCTCCACGGATCGTGCTTTGAGGCTGCAAGCGCATGCATACATCCCCATAGTACCCAGACCGGGTTTGCATGGGACGCATACCACGAGTCTTCCGGATCGGGCGCATCTGGCATGGGTTGCACCATCCCTACCAACAATTCCGGCATTCTCTCGATGAATGCCGACAGAGACAAAAGGTTACGCAACTCATCTACGCCATCTGGGCTGAGTTCCCAACGAGACAATCGTTCGCACACGAAAATATCGATTGTACGCCTCCAGACGATGTCCACGTCTCCGAGTTAATCAGAATGTCTAAGGAACGCAAACAGGCGTAACATCGGCTTGCTGGTGGGACCTGTGGAGCCCTTGAGCGTAAAGCCGGCCCGGCTGAAGTTTCATGGCACTATTATGTAATAGCAGACGTGGCAATACTACTGCCATTCCTGTCTCGTTGGATATCGACCCGGTAAGTCGTTCGATTCACAGTGATCATCCCATGATACGTCTTTCTCAAGGGCCACGATGACCCAACTGCCATCTTGCTGGGGATCCACCTCAACAACATCAATTTCCTTGGTAGGTCCATCGCGAGTTCACCCCATCTCGGCCCTGCAGGGCATCACTTCCCTTGTCAAACACGCCTAGATCGCGGGCGTCGGTTGCAAAGTCGCCATCACCTTGAGCGGTCCGACGATGAACGTGGCCGTGATCATCTCTGCCCTTCCCAAGCTATAAGTGTGTGCGTTTCGGTGTCCCACACTTTGACCCCGTGATGCCAGTCGCTGCTGATAATTGTCCTGTCATCCGGAGTCACGGCAAGACTGTCCACTTTATCCTTGTGCTGCATGAACGGCCCTTCTTACCTTCCACATCCCACATCCCACATCCTCACAGCCCCGTCAGCATAGCCAGTAACAGCACGTTTTTCGTCGGGGAGGTACGCAAACTGTATACATGCATCATATTGCTAAGTATCTGTGATGTTTGACACGAGAATGCTATGATGCTGGGCAGTCTGCAGGGCTTCCTTTCGACGTGATCTGGATAGTGGTTGCAAGAAGGAGGGTGAATGGTGGATTCGACCATGAACTTCACGACATCTGCATGTATACCCTCAATGTACGTGATAAGGGTCTGGTGGGCGGTGCAACGCCCTTCTCTGGCGCACCAAGTGGATGCCACTCCTGTGCGTTGTTCACATTGTAATACTTAGGGACTGTTGTGATTTATAGAATGCTACCGGTCCTTGGACCAATTCCAGCTCGTGTACAGAGGTTGGCAGTCATGCCTTTGATCGTCGTTGATACATGATGAATGAACCGTTCGGATGCCAGTCGTCGAAGCGCACAACGTCTAAGCACTGATATAACAAACGGATTGGACAAAAATCACTAGGGACAAGTCTGCATCCCAGGTGGTGTGCTCAATGGGGGACTGCGAGTCACAGACCAAAAGGATACACACATCAAGGACCTGATGCTACGAACAAGTACACGACTGATGAGACCGAGACTGCAGCATGCTCTCGACAGAGATGGGATATTGTCCAGAACCATACACGAAGGAGATCGCGTTCAGATGTCGGTTCTCAAACCGCTCTCCACCCATGCACACCAATGACGTCACTGTACGTCATGCGCAGAGACCCTTCGAAATACCAGCGACCTTGTTTTACCGCACAGTGATCTGACACTCAGGTATCTCTTGTGAGCATTATTATCCCCTCAGCTCATGTCCCCTGTGGTTGCTCGCTCGGCTGGATGCAGAATTGGTAGTTTTTCGGCAACGCGGGCAAAATTGCTATTCTTACCATTCTGTTTCATCCTCAACACCTGGTCCACATGCACACTAGACTCATCTGGAAAAGGGGCTTTAGAATCGGTGCTTTTACTTGACCATGAGATCCCCAATCCTTGCAAGGGTGGGGATTGTGGGCAATCATCAAAGAGGCGCTGGAGGATAGAGCGTATTGCCTCCAAAGATGATCGCTTCTTCATTGGTGGCATCGCTGGATAAAATCCCAGTGTTGGTCGTCCAAGGTTGTGCATGCCGGTCGGCGAGGACTTTCGCCCCTGACCAAGCACAAGACGATGGTGGCATTGCACCACACCTCTGACCGAGGTTGCTTGCCTGACATGATCCGATAAAATGTCAGCTTCGACCGAGAACAAGCGTTCAGGAAACCAACCTGGAGAGCGAGATAGCCAAACGAGTAAATGTCACTCTTGGGTGTTGGCATATAAGTCCCTGATGTGATCTGCTCCGGTGCAGTCCAATGCAGAGCACCTGGTCTAACGGCCGGTAGATCTCTGGAGATAAGACAGTGCTTCAGGGAAGCTCCCCACCAGGGAGGCAAATCCAAAATCGACTAAGCGGGCAGTGCAGCCTCCATCGGGGAGAACATTATTCTGCTTTTCTGTTAGAGTATAAAGACCATAATGATACTGTTGGTATGCACGGAATTCAGGTCTCCATGGACGATTGGGATAGAGGGTACTATGTCGAGAAATTAATTCAAGGCCCTGAGAATGGAGAAGGCAACTGACGGTAGTCCAGTCCATTGGAAATGTCGAGTAGCTGTCAGAGAGTCAGAAAATGTCAGTGGAAATTAATTGCGATGGGCGGCGTGCCAATTTGAGTCGGTGACCCTCGCTAAGCTTATCATGTTTTTCGAAATCCATTCAGCATCCATAACAATACCAATGATACAGCATCTTGCACTTCAAGTCCGTACGCAACACTAAGGAAAGGAACGATATTGACATGGTCAAGTGGCCTCCAAATCCTAAGCTCTCTGCGTAGCATCTAAAAGGAGGACCAGGCGACAACTTTTGTGAGCGGGTAATGCTTACCGTGACCTTCATCGATTTATCGTTTGTGTCCCTATAGAACGACAAACCGAACCAGAATGTCTTCACGGCGACCTACGCGAGGAATAAATGAAGTGCAGCCTGAGCAATAGAGGAATAGTGGCGCTACCGACATCTATAAACATCGCCAGAACCTCCTGAAGCGATGTACCATCACTGGTTTTGAAGATTCGCGCGTGTGAGATCTGGTGGATGTCGGCACTAATAAGTTCAGTGTTGGTCAAATCCCAGGCGCCGTCGCAAAGCCTCCAGGTGTTTGGTCGACCCCTGGGAATATGAGGAAGCATATCCGAAATCAGCTAGACTACGTTATAATCACTATCAAGTGAAATATTATTCTATCTTTTTGTAAGAGGAAAAGGACGGTAATCTGTCTGCGTAGTTTTTGGCCTGTCACCAGACATACAACGACCGCTATATTTTTTTCGAACCTCCGACTACGGTTGCTTTCCGGACAACACCTGCAAAAGGACCGTTATGATCAAGCCATTTGTAATGCCAACTCTCCGACTTTCCTGCAGGGTAACATATCTGAACGAATAAATATTGCTCTTCGTAGTTCGCTCTAACTCGAGAGTTGTTTTCAGATCGACCTGTTCCGGTGTGACCCGACACAGTGCTCCCGATCTTGTGGTGGGCCTTTGGAAATATGCGAGCGCTTCTAGAATATCTCCAACCCGGGAATCAAAGTTAAACTAGTCAAATGCGCAGTACAATTTCGTCAAGAAGCACGTTATTCTGTGTTCGGGCCATGTCAGCTAGATTCACCGGACACACAGTTCCGATAACCACGAACGATTAGGACGGAATACACTGTGTTGTGTCATCATGCCAACCATTTCGTAATGACAGCGGCGACCCACGATAGTATAACAGTGTTGTGTCGCTCGTTATCACTCGGCACTTATACGGCTAACGAGACCGTACCTGCAATACCGTAATACAAAGTAGTGGAAAGACTCCCAAAACCGTTAAATATGAATAAAAAAAAAGAAGAAAAAAAACAGTTACGGGGAGATGCACAACGATGATTACATCGACAACAACGACAATGGGCGCGAGCGCCGCAACAACACACCCGTATCCACGATGTTGTGCATCTCCCCGTAGTTGATTGTTTTCTTTTGTTTATTCAAATTTGACGGTTTTCGGAGTCCTTCCACTTCTTCGTATTGGGGTTGCAGGTACCACGGTCTGTTTCCCCAAGGAATGGTATAGGGTCCCATCCGACATCCACAGCAACACCAATGACCATGCTATACCCAGGAATGGAATGAGATTGCCGTGGTCGGGCATCAACTGCTTCTAATTCCGACTTCTTGTGGGAGTATCTGCAATATAGCTTAGACGGTACTCGTAGGATGTGAATTACGTGTCACCGGCCAACGTTTACTATGTCTGCGTGTCGCAGGTGGTGTCCGACGAGGCAACCAGAAGTTGCATCCAAAAGATGGACAGTTTTATCATTAGATGTGCTCGTAAAGACAAGTCCAGGTAAAGGGGAGAGTTGGGTTATATCGTCTGTATGATCAGACCACGAGGCTCGGGCTGGCTTGCCTGCTCCCTGACCCAGAGGTTAAATCGCTCGTGTGCTCTGTTTCATCACTTCTGCCGGGAAGAGGAGGAAGCGGTGGAGGCAAGAGGGGGGACAACCTCCATCTCCCTCGTGAAGCTGAGTGCGCGGTTGAGTATGGCACACATCCGCCCCATATCCATCTTCGGCGCGAGGGGGTGCTGTCCTTGCAGTACGGCCATCCCTCAGCCTGTCGCTGGACCATCACGACGAGCTCCCTGTGGCATCTGTTTTCGCTGTGGGGATGGGCACATGTGCGGAGGCATGCAACGTGTCGATGCTAGCGGGCTCAGCATCACTCACAAGTCAAGTCGTTCGCATTGTACGGTACTTCGACCATCTCGCACACGACGGTCCGTTCGCGGCCGTCAACCACACTTGTCTTGGGTGCTGTCGCTGTGGTTGCGGTGTCCGTCGTGCCCGTCAATCGGTCGTTGCGTTTGTCTGGGTATGATAGGATACTGTTGCGACGCGAGCACATAGGGATGTGTTCGAAGAGTCCTGGGAGTGAGCGCAAGGAGGCGCACAGGGGTTCCCCATACACACATTCTTCCCCTCTTTCCTCGTGCGGTGACTGCGGTGGGGTCCGGTTGGCATCGCTCATGATCGCGTTAGTCTCGCCTGTTGTGTTGTGTCCGAATGTGAATGCATAGGTGGGTCACCACGATGTTGTATTTCCGTCCGGCTGCGTCACCCGTGCCCACCCAGCACGAGACCATGGGAACAGGTCAACCAGTGGCCACCTAGAAGCTGAAGGTATCTAGGTAGGCTTATTGCGACTTACTGACCGGACAAGCTACTGTATCCATTCCGTTACCCAGCGCATCTCAAGTGACACCTAAAGAGGGTAGTAAATGTGTGTTAACTTTCGGTATTGCGATATTGGACATTGAACATTCCAGACCGGTAGTACTTCCTAGTGGTGATTACTGCTTCTTTCAGAAAGAAAACTGCTTACTCCAAATGGAATGCCCCTTCTCCGAACCCTAATCTTCACACCGTCCGGGATGGGATTCATCCTCTCACACGGATTATCGATCATCGTGTCAATCTCCAATATTAATGGACCAAGAATGCACGCCACTGCAGTGCTGGGCATAATTTCTCTGCTATTATCGATTCACCAGAGAGCTATGGTGCATTGTATGTGGATGTGATAACAAGTGAATGGCACCTTCTATCACGGACTCGACAGAAAAGGTCAGCGACGGTTCAATCGGACATAAGGTGCAGTAGGTCTACATGGCAACGAGCCGAGATACATAACTTAGCGCCTGTTTCATTGTAAGAGGTGTGTGTGCGGAATTTGGATTCCATCCCTTTATCTCGCCTCTTTACCCCCGCTCCCATCCCTGGTTCTCCATTTCCCGTCCCTCTTTGTAGGTCGGTCATCATGCCATGTGAAAATAGCGCTCCAAACTCATGTTATACTCACGTATGCTCATTATCCATTTTAGACCTATGGCGAGGCTGGGTTACCGGACCTCATGCAGTGGCCATCAGTATCTGAGGTGAGCGTGATGAGGAATACATCTGTCGGCATGAATTCCTTCCGTAGGGAATGGCCACGTTTGGTATTCATATTGCCTCCTTGCGACATGTTCTCCGGACCATAGTTCCACTATAACTTGCTGTGTTTTTCCGGAGACAGGAGAACAGAGCTGAGCACATCCACCAGCCCGCATGATGGTAGATTTTGATATAAAAGATGCCCTGTTTCTCTTCCGCCCCACAACCCTCCAAGCTTAAAGGATCACCGTGCCTTCGTGAGTGTCACACCTCTTTCTTCAAAATCACCACTGACTCTTACATAGGTCAATGCATGCCCATTCCCAGCCAGCGGATAACTACTCTTACGATGCATACCATGCGTATTTGGATCTTAGTGTAACCAGTTCTTTTTATTTTGTACAAGCTCCATCTTATATCATTTTAGAGTGCTAACGACCATCAAAGCCTCCTGACAGGACAATCTCTTCTTCCTTTCCAGTATGGTTCCACTTTTTGTTTCATCTCTGTAGATCTGAGGTCATTTTGCAGAGTTGCGACAGCACCAGATGATCACTTGCTTCGATGCATGTGGCTCATTGAAGAAAATGTGATCTGTGGTCACATGTTTGGTACCTTCAATGAACTGGTCACACATCTTGGCCGTGTTCATGGGGTTCGTGGCCACCCGAAACGGACAATTTCGTGTCACTGGTGGGGAGATGGAGGGCCTTGTAATCACGAGTACCGACGGGATGGGTTCCGACGCCACATGATGACCCATTTCCACCTCAGATTCTCATGCAATAGCTGCTCGCAGTCATTCTCTCGTCCGGATACGCTGCGTGCACATGTGAAGACGAAGCACCCCCAACCTGTGACCCTTTCCTCAACATCTTTCGGTGGAACGAATCTTCATGGTGATTGATGCGTATAGACACAATTTTGTGATCTAGGTTGTTCCGGATGTTATAGCCTATTGCCCTACTTTTTTTTTTTTTACTTTGATCCGTATGCATACACCCATATTTCATGTGGTTCATAGAGAAAATAAAATGCTAGGAATTTATGTATGTAAGCAGTTACTTCACTACTGGAGTCAAGCATCGCGGGAAGTCGTGGCTCTGACTCATGGGTTGTAGCCTGAACATAACAAGACGGTTGTGTAGTGGGGGGAACCCTCGCCTCCTGCAAGCATACCTTAGAGTCCCAAGTAGGATCATGTAGATATAGCAGGCAGCTCGGGGACTTGAAAATTGCTTGATCATGGGCACGATGGAGATGATTGATCGGATACCAACATGAACAATGGTGGGGTTGACGGGTAGTTCACCTAGCTTGAAGGAGCAGAGATCACTGCTCACATGCAATCATCGGCCGTGCCCAACAACATCACCTGTCCTAAAACACAACTGAACTTTGCTTGTTATTTCCAATGATAAGCATGTGCCAAAATGGATGACTAGATGACTACTGTCCTTTCGTGCTATCTTTTACCAACTATAACATCCAAGCTATGGCGGCTCCTGACAGACCACCATCTGCCTCATGTCGTTGGTAAGACGATGGAGCAGTGCGGATGCAGCACTGGTTTTTTACATCATACCGACAAAGGAGCAGACTCATTCCCCAACACCATTTCGGACGGAAATGAGAGTGGTGACACAGCTATCAAAGAGGCTCATCATCGGACCATCGGAGGAAACAGAACACACCGCCAGATGGCATCATAGCAAGCATTGTCAGAAACCCGCACCCTTGGGAATAGACAGACGAGCGCTCATTAGATAATTGTTGTGATGTCACTTTTTTGTTGCGCGTCAGTTCATAGGGTTTACGGCAGAGATTAAACAGTGGTTCTCCGGCAAGGTGTCCTTCCGGACTTCGTATTAGTCTCATCCAAGAATGTACACGCCTATCCACCGAGGAAATCGGTGTGTCCATCAGTCGTGGGTATTGATCCGACTCGGAAAGGCAATGACTACTGGACATCGAGTCATTCAAACCAGAAGGGAAGTGGTTGGGAGAGTAACCAGCTAGTTTGTCGTAGAATCAATTCACATCCCGACTCTTTCTGTGCAAATGCTCCAGCTGTTTTGTGCAGGGCACTTCAGGTGTTCCAAACGCATCACTTCTTCCATCACCAAGCTCCAGATGCCTGCCTACACCATTAGGCCTGGTTAGTCCCAACCACTCATAAATTCTGTCCGAGCATCCTTCACTACTTGAAGATTTCACACTTTAATCTTGCAGAGCTTCATGTGACATGCACATCTTTTGCTCTATTTGAATCCCCGTTCGAGAAGCCAATCTACAAAATGGTCGAGGCCAATAGAAATACATATGGAATGAGCCACAGAATTTCCTGGGGCCAGCATGGACAGTATAATGTGAGACCGGACGGATAAGTGGGTCGAGAAGAGCTGGATTAAAAGTCATTGGCATAATCCATAGATACCGCAGATCCGAGTAGCACAATGGTGCGAGGGGATCTGTGAGCTGTAAAAATCATTGTGATTTCATGTATTCCTGTGCAGCGTTGTACATGGAGTATGGCTCAGACAAAATGCGCTCGGTGGTCACGAAAACGAAACAGTAAAATCTTGGGATTTCCCGGAAGGAGACTGGAAAGTAGTTGTCTCATAGAAACATTGATGTTTCGCAGTGGTCACTTCGATAGGTATGACGGGCATAAGAAAGAGGTTCCTTAGACCTTACTGGATCTGATCAGATATTAATGACAGCAGTTGTTTGTTGACAGATCATGTCAACGAGCTTACATGTGATCAATGATCGTGATCAGCGGCAGGACTGCAATCTGTGACCCGAGATGTGGCTCTTGGGTTTGCAGAACAGCATGAACGATATCTACCATTGAGTCTCCAAGTTCTTCGTAGAGGAATCATCGATAAACTGTATCAGTTGAAAACGTGGCCAGTCCAGAAAATAATCATGCCCCATTGAAAGCAAAGTAACTATGTGCGAACGACTCTGCGGCTCGGGGCTAGTGCTTCCCTACTTTACAAAAATTTTAACCTAGATTTTGCCGTAGATCAGCCAACGGAAGTTATGGAACAAGCAAAGATTGTGTACGAAATGAATCTAGTCGCTAGTAGACGGATAAAGCCATGGCTCTGGGCGAGACAGCAAGACGTGGGAGTCACATTCCCTAAGGGAGCCACATATTATTTTTTTTTTTTGGACAAGTGTATATTGCTATGTGGCGACTGACAAAAGCGATAAGCACGGCTAGTCCTCCACGGCATACCAAGGCGACTAACCAAAGAATAGCCGGTCCAAGGAGTGATGTTTCCGGCTGGATCTCGCCAATCTATGGTCAATGTTCAGCCAGGAAATGATAGCAGTTTTCCATCCGGAAACTACGGCCTCGTGGGTGTGCACATGGTCACATATGACGCAGTCGCGGCGCAGCGACCAGAAGAGGTAGGCAGATTCGGACAGCAGGATGTACTTCAATCCGACAGCGCCTCACTCCGAGGCGGGACGTCATGTTGGCGGTCGGGGTGGGGGGCAGGGCAAGGGTGCCACAGCCGAGAAGGGTGGCTTGGCCGGGTTTCAACCATTGTTCTTCAGGGTCTAGCGAAACGGGGCGGAC
>JBBPUI010000995.1:0-13123 GCA_038094615.1 Heimioporus aff. retisporus | reverse complement strand
AGAGAAATCACCCACCGCGTCGAACGTATCCCGGAAGCTCTGGCGCTCCAACAGCCGGCTCGCATAACGAGCATACTTGTCGAACCTGGGCGCGCGCAACGCCTCCAGGAACGCACGGCCCTGCCCGAGCGGGTACCTCCCCAGCTCGTCCGCGACCACGACCTGCAACCGCCCCACGAACGGCGCGAGCGCGACGTCCGCGATCGTGTACTGCTCCCCCATCGCGTACGCGCCGCCGCTGGCAGCGTCCGGCAGGAGCGCCTGGAGCGCCTCGCTCGCGGTCAGCAGGTCGTCGTACCCCTCCCCGCGCACCAGGAACTTGAAGTAGGCGGGGACGAACTTGGAGGCGACGACGTCGACGAAGAGCCGGGCTTGCGCGCGGCGCACGGGGTCCTTCGGGACGAGCTCGGACTCGGGGAAGAGGTCCGCGACGAACTCGACGAGGATCAGCGATTCGGTGAGCTTGACGGACTCGGGCGATGGATCTTCGGGAGGAACGTCGGGACCGCCGTACGCGAGGGTGGGCACCTATTACTGCGCGTGAGCCCGAGGGAGGAGGAGGAGGCTGTCGCTCGACGCGGCGGTAGAACGCTTAAGCTACCTTGCTGGCGGGGTTCACCCTGGAGGCGTACCATTCCGGCTTGTTCTGCAGGTCCATGTTGTAAACTTTGAATTTGGCATTGGCTTCTGTAAGAGCGATCTGAACCTTTTCAGCGCAGTCAGCAAGTGCATTTCGGTGCTCGTGCTCCAGCAAGTCAGGATAGACCTACCCTATGTGCAAAGGGGCAGAGCTAACACGAAGGAATCAGCCAATCGACCAGGGTAAACGATATCAGTGTTTGTCGATACCTTGGCTGCGTACAACGTGATGGAACTCATGAGTAGGACTCGATTGTCGAGGACGAGAGCGATTCTGTCGACCTTTGGGAACGACGTTCGAACTGCTTATAGTGTCTACCGTGACTGACTAATTCAAAACAGAAATGACACAACCGCCACCGTGATCCGGGTCATACCGTTAGAGTCTCAGTCAGCAATATCATGACCAACCCGCCCGTCGTCGGGAGATAAGCGGCCCAGAGTTGCGCTAGAATGTCGAAAACGGTACTATAGCAGATTGTCTGTTCTGCACTCCACCCTGGGCGACCCTGCATACGTCAGTGGGCAAGTTGCAATCGAAAATACGGAAGGAGCAACTCCAGATTTCTTGGGTGGATTGGAGCTTTACGGATAAGAGTTGGCATCGCCATTACAGTAATTTCCGGATCGCCGCATAATATATCAGCACTGCGGCGGTCGCTGATAAATACTAAACCGTGACAGACGGACCGACTGGTGGCACGCAGCTGAGAAAGCACCTTGACTCCTGGCACGACTCGAACAATGTCGTAAGCGATGGAGGAGGACCTGCACTGACCCGTATGAACATTAGCACTTAAAGGTTTGATTCCGGTGGTCGGTGTTCTTTGATTTTACTGCTCTTATGCCAATGATGCCATGATCCTCATTCCTTTCAGATCTCTAAAAAAAGAACAAGCATTTTCTGAGCGCCAGTGAGCACTGTCAAGGGACTGTTAGTAATTGAAGAACTTGAAGGCCGATGCTCAAGCGGCTGATTGGATGATTGGATGATCAGACATGATCGACACTCGGCAGGACGAGTGCCACATCAATCCCAAAAAATGTAAGCACACCATGCAACCATCGTCTTCCAAAAAGTAACACAGGCGTGAAATTCCTCCTTCCAGGCAAGACCTTTTCCTTTTTGCCGCACAGCCGTGAGGATGGTACACATACAACGACATGTCGTATGCAAACAAAAAAGCACCATCGTCCGACAAGCCCACCCACACAATCCTACGGCCGCATCTTGATATTGCTCACGATCAAGCTCTGTCACACACACACGACACATCAGCACCATAGCACATACACGCTCGCGCGCGCGCCAACACGCACCTTGTACGCCCGCACGTCCCCCACAAACTTGGACACCGTCCCGTCCGCACACACCCACAGCTGCACAGGGGGCGCGTACCACACAATGGTGAGCAACACACACGCACGCCCCGTCCCCGATTGTCGAACGTACCTCCTTGGCGACGTTGGTGATGAACCGTTCGTCGTGCGAGATGATCACCACGCCCCCGTTCCACGCGTGCAGCGCCGCCATCAGCGCGTCCAGACCCTAGTCGTGCGTTCCGGTTAGCCAACCACAAGAGTGACGAAAGAGAAAAAAAAATAAGAAAAGAACGACAACGGACCTCGATATCGAGGTGGTTCGTCGGCTCGTCGAGCAACAAGATGTGCGGGTTCATCAACGACAGCGCGGCAAACGCCACGCGCGACTTTTGACCCCCCGAGAGCGTCCCGATCAACTGCAGCCTACGCACCGGTGTGAGGGTTTCCGGAGAGTTGAAAAAAAAAGACTAATCACCCCGTCATGCCGCTGATCTGAAAGTTCCCCAGGTGGCCTCTATACTCTTGCTCCGTCTTCCCGGGAAACTTGGACGCCAAGAATTGCACGGGCGACAAGGTCGGGTTGAGCGTGTCGACGTGGTGCTGCGCAAAGTAACCTCTGTGGTGCGTTTCAGCGGATGTCCGTCGAACCTCGTGAATACACCTACATTCGTAGACGCCCGTTTCGGTTCAGCTCCCCGCCCAGCGACCTGAGTTCGCCGATCAGCAGCTTGATCCTAACACGTATATCAGCGCCCTTGAACACGACAATATCGATGAGGAGGGGCACGCACAGCGTCGATTTTCCTGCTCCGTTGGGCCCCACCACGGCGATCCGCGAGTCGAGGCCAATGTCGATGTCGACGTTCTTGAGCAGGATCTGATCCGCACTATACCCAAAGTTGACGTTCGACAGTTGCAACAACGGCGGTGGTATCTTTTCGGCATCCGAGAACCTGCGACGGGTTTGCTCAGACCAAGATACCACCAAAAAAAAAACTTTTTTCAACAGACTGACTTGAATGTTTCCGTCTCGTCTTCCTCGGGTGGCTGAAGATCCGGGAGCTGCCAAAACCAGAAAAACGCGTTCATCGAGACCAAACCACCCGAGTTCACCCACCTTTTCCAAAATCTTGATTCTCGCCTGGGCCTGTGAAGCTGCAACGGGCATGAGAAGACGCGTCGGAACGCTACGCGAGCAGCGGTGGGGGAGACTTGCCTCGATTCGCGTTGTACCTCCACCGATCGATGAACGCTTGCAGGTGCCTGCGGTACTCCATCTGCGTCTCGTACTCCTTCCGCATGTTCCGATCGCGTTCCGACTTGGTCGAATAAAACTGGGTAAAGTTGCTACATAAAACGTCAACCGCGCGTGTGTGTGTTTGTCCAGATCGAATCCCGTACCCTTTGTAATAGTCTAACCGGGCCGAATGCTGGTGAATGATGTCGGTGGCGACAGCGTCTCTGGCGACCTGGCGTCGATATACGGCAAACGGCGGCGCGCCAAGACTCACAAGAATGCACGGTCGTGTGACACGACGAGGAGCGTTCCCGGCCAGGTCTGGAGGTAGTCTTCCAGCCAAGCCAACGCGTTCAGATCGATGTGGTTGGAAGGCTCGTCGAGCAACAACAACGCTGGCTGCCCGCCAGCTCGTCAGCGCGGAACACGCCTCCAAGGGGAGGGGGATTCGCACCTTTACAAAAAGCGCCCGAGCGAGCGCCAGACGCATGCTAGACGACGACAATGAGCAATGAGCGATCGACATCAAAAAACACGTCAACGACGACAGCCCCACCGCCAACCGCCGGAGAACGACTTGGTCGGTTTCACCTGATCGGCTTCCGAGAACCCGAGACCTGTCGAAGCGACGCGACGTGACGTCCGTCAGTCGAGGTGACAGCGCTGCTGCCGTCGCGAACGCTACATACCTGCCAGCAGCGCCGCGGCCCGCGAGGGGCCGCTCTCGGCGTCCATGTCGCTCAGGCGGGCGTGCACCTCGGCGAGCCGCGTCGCGGCTTCTTCCCGCGCGTCCTCGAAGCGCTTGTCGTCGCCCTCCTTCTCGAGCTCGGCGAGCTTGGCGTTGAGCGCCGCTTCCTCTTTGAGCAGGTGGTCCCGCCACACGTCGGCCTTGAGCACGGAGTCGAGCGCCCTGGTGTCGTCGCCGACGATCTGGAACGCGTGATCAAACCACCGCAAGATGCGGTCACGCCGTCGGACGCACCTCCTGTTCCACAAACAGGATCGTGATGTGTGCGGGGATCGGCAGCTCGCGCATGGCGATGTGCCGGAGCAAGGTTGACTTGCCGACACCTGGTCGGCGCTATGATGATGGGCGCCGGAACACGCCACGTACGAGGACACGCACCGTTCCGTCCGATCAAACCGTATCGGCGACCATATGCCAGCGTCAGACTGGCGCCCGACCTAGAACGACGGCATCAGAACGTGTAAACGCCACGCCGCACGTGGAGATTACAAGATACGATTAGAAGCAAAGTTGACGTCGATGGACGGCAGATGGATATCCTTGCTCCTGTTCTTTGCAGCGGCGGCGGCCTCGATAGGGTTGATCTGATAACGACGTCCCGCGCGCTCGCGGTCAGAGGTCGCCGAGAGACCCGTCGTGTGCACTCCTCACCTTCATAAACATTTCTTCATAGTTTTGCTGGGGACGGATTGAGACGCGTGATGAGACCACCGACCGGGACGCCCACCTGCTTGCGATGCTGGTCGAGCAGCTTGGACCCCTCGTACAGATCCCTCCGTGCCCGCTTCTCGATCTTGGCCTGTAACGAGCGTCAGCACGCAGCTAAACACACACTGATATCACGCGCGCGCACCTTGAGCTTGGCTTCCTGCTTTTCGAGCTTCTTGACGTCGACCCGAGACGCCCTGCCACGCGCAACGCGTTCATCATCATCATCCCCTCTAGCACCCGCGGCGGGCGAGGCCACTCACTTTCCCTTGTTGATGCTCTCGAGGTCGACGCCCTCGCCGAGCCCGATCGTGTTCGACACCGCGCCGACCTTGCTCAGATCGACGACCTTGTCGAGCTTGGTCAGCTTCGGGCGCGTACCGTTGCGGGCGCGCGCGGCCAGCTGGTCCGCGAGGAGGTCGCGGAGGCGCGCCATCAGCTTCTGGACGTCGTCGGGGCGGTCGGGCCCGGCGAGGGAGGCGAGGAGGTCGTTTGCGACCTGGAGGACGTCCTCGTCTTCGCCGGCATCGTCGACGAGGTAGCCCGAAATGTACTGGACGATCAGTTCCTCTGTGCCAGGGAATATCGATCGTATTTCCTGCGCTATCTCGATGGATGACATCGTGTCTGTGGAATGAACGATGGCGGCGCGGGAAGGGACGGCAACGAGGCGCGCCTCGAGGCGAGAGAAAAAATAGCTGGACAACCTCCTATTCTCGTTCGGGATATGATATGACAAGCGAGGTACGTAGTGTAGATATGGGTCGATCGACGGGATGTACACGAAGCAGCAAAAAGGTCTAGAAGCACACTAGGATATAGGATGACAACAGGGCGTATGCTAGGTTAGCGGACACGAGGACGGCATAGGGGGTAGCGCGCATACGGAGGGGGCATGAAGGGTATAAGATGGGTGACACGGTGGGGGGGTATGGACAGACAAGATAAGGGATACAACAGAAAAAAAAAAACCAATAAAGATTAAAAGCACGACACGGACAGAAACAAATTAAAACGTGGACAGGCGACAGGGACTTTGACAAATATTGGACGGAGGGTGGCGCTCCTGTCGGAATCGATATTGGAAGGCTAGACGTAAAAATAAAAAAAGAGAGATAGAAGATGTGAGTCGTACACATGACGTGCCACGCAGAGGGACGAACCTCCGTCTCTCACAATCGGATTCGTCTGTCGCCGAACTTCTTCCGCGTCCTCGCGTTCCATCTCGATCTCGTACGGGGCTTTGCAGCCGGGTATGCGGAGGCCGATTCTCGGGGGAGAGTTCTTGGGCTCCCATCGACCACCGCCGGTGGCTTTGCAGATGATGCTGGAGCGACGCAAGGGGTAGGCGTCGAGCTCGCCGAGAGAAGGTTGTGATGGGTCTAGATCGGAAGGCACAGTGATCGTGGCAGAGGGAAATGGAAATTGCCTTGAGCTCAATTGGGAGGAGCTTCGCCTGATACGGACGCCCCTCGCTAAAAGGGTGGACTGTTCGACCGGAGAAGCACAAATGGAGGAGGTCGGAGATGGAGAGGCGGTAGAAGAGGTGGAGGTGGAGAGCATGGGAGTGGAGGGTCTCGTGTCAGGGGTGCGTGGCGCGCCGTGTATCTGGTCCCAGCACTCGTCGCAGACCTTTGCGAGGACGACGGGGGAGGCGGGGGCGTCGAAGGCGGAGATGGGGACGTGGCGGGGGGGCTGGAGGAAGTCGAGGTTGGAGACGTCGAGGAGGTGGGTGAGCTTGGAGGTGCAGCGATGGCAGAACACGCCACCGCACTTTCTGCAGTGCTGCGGGGGCAGGTGAGCCGGGGACGCGCAAGGGGGTGGAATAGACGCACGTGACGGCGCTCGAGGACGCTGAAGCGGACGCGACAGTAAAAGTTGTCGCACGTGGACGCTATTGCGTCGGGCTGGGTGGGGGGGTGAGCACGGCTCGACGGGGCTCGATGGGGGACGCGCACCTTCCAGAGGGTCTTTGGGAGGAGGACGGCGAGGTGTTCGTTGGCGCGGGGCGTGGTGGGTGGCGAGAGTCGTGTGCAGTGGGCGCGTGACGTTGAGCCTACACAAAGGTCAGACAGGAGGCCCCAGAGAGAAGAAAAAGCAAGCACGGACGTGACGAGGCGTCGGAGAAGGCAGCGTGGGCCTTGGTAGCGATGGAGGCGATGAGGGACATATGTGAAGAGCGGCTAATGTGTTCTGTCACTGGCTCGCCCGGGGTTTGGTTGTTATATCGCCAGCCATGGGAAAATCTAATATCCCAACACGCCGCAACGTTACGTACGCTCTGTCGACCTTCTCCAAAAAATTAGATCGAACGTCGTCGCATCCCCGTCCACCTCGCCAGCCCAGACGCGGCTTCGGATTCCCCCTCATCTCTCTCTCTCCTCCAGCCCACGACGATGGGGGACACCCAGCGCGCGCTGTCTCCGCGGAGCGCTGGCGTCGCAGAACGTGATCCGTCCACAAAACCTTCCTTTTATTGCGTCCGCCGTCTCCCGCCCCGCCGTCCCTGAACGCCCGTCCCTCGTGCTCTCGGGATCTCAGCAATCGCCCGTTTCACCGCTCCCATGAAATTTTCTGTCGCCCCTCCGCTTCGCGCGTCCCGGCACATCCCTGCCCCGAGTCCCAGCCCCCCTCCCCCCTCGAGGCGACGACCGTCCTCGCTGCTCGCGTGATCGCCTACGCGGCGGGTGCATATGTATCCCTGTCACCTTGTCAACGCTTATCCATTTGGCTAGCCGTCGCCTCTCCGTGTGAATCTACTTCCGAAACGCTCACACACCCACGTCATCCAATTGACATGCGTCTTTTTCTTTCGAAAGAGCCAATAGAGGTCTCTGCAGCCACATCATTAAGCCGTGTGTGTAGAAAAAAAGAAAAAAAAGATAGAAAAAGTAACGTAACGACCTGATAGCCTACAGGTATAACGACCAACGATCAGTCAAATTGTAATTTCTTCTCGTCATGCCCAGATCGTCAACTCGTGTGCACGTCCACCCAACCCATGGTACCATGCACCCCAAACATCCTCATCAAGATTCAAACGTCCGTCGCGTCCTTTTCGCGCCCAGTGGCGACTCCATCGCCTGCATCCGCCTCGGCCCGCCAAACGTGTCTCGTTCGGGTGGCGTTCCGCTACTGCCTCCGCACGCTCGAAACAAACCTTGCGGCCCTGTGAGCCCTTCGCAAACTTCCCCGACCCTACCGTGGTAATATCCCGTCCGCCCAAATGCCGTACTATCCTCTTCTCCCGCCTGTTTGGGCGTGTGAAACAGTTCTTGCCCGCTGCCCCTGACCCCCTGTAATGATCCCATCCCCCACCGACCTTCCTTGGGCGTCGTAAACGGCACCCCAAACATGATCCCTCTCGACGGTGTCGACGTGGGATCAAACGGCGAGTCCTCCCCCGTCCCCGAATGCGACCCCTCCACCGTTCGCCCCGCCGTCGTCCCATACACCCGCACCATATCTCCGAACCCCGAGGTCGTACTCAACTGGGGCGTGCGCGGGTCGCCCCGTGACGACGATGACGGTGCTTCGTCCCATGATGACGGCCCTGAACCGCCGTGTGGCGCATGCTGCCTGCGTGGTGGCGTCCTCGGTGCTCTCACTCTCGTCCACGGCGTCGACGGCGATGGGTTCAGCCCCGCGTTCAGAAACGGTGGCTCGTGCCCCACTTCGTCTTCCCCGTCCTCCGTCGGCACGAACGTTGGCTCCGACAGCGGTGCCGTCACCGGTGGTGGCGTCTTCACCTCCCCACAGTTGGCACAGAACCAAGGATCCTCCTCCCGCCCTAGTTCTGACGCGCTCTGAATCCCGATGCATTGCAAATGATACCACGTCCGACAGGCATCGCATTGCACGAGCGGTCGTCCGTCGTCTTGTCCTTGGCAGATACACACCGCTTCGTCCTCCATGCCGTCCGCATTGTGAGCCGTGTTCCGCCTGCGTAAGAGACGCAACTGGACAGCCTGTATCGACTTCTTCGACAACAACGCGGTCCTGGCGTCTGCTGGGTCTCCGGGAACGACGGAAGAAAGTACCGGGCCACGTCGACGGCCCTCGCCATGGGTAACAAGCGCGAACGTCTTTCCTCCACCCAATCGAGAACTCCGTGAAGGAACGTCATCCGCGTCGTGCCGACTCGAAAACGACCGCTCTTCCTCTATATCGTCCTCGTCAGATTCCCTATCCAGGAATCCTTCGAGATATCGCAGCCGTCCTTCCCGTTCCGCACTCGAAAGGCCATCCGATGTCATCGATCGGGACCGCCATGGGAACTCCGTGTCTGGCCAGTTCGGTCCGTCTACTGCGCGGAATTCCGGAGCCGCAATACCGTCCGTCTCCATGTCAGCCTTCACATCCATAGACGTCTTCTTTCGTTTGCGTGACCGCCTTGCCTTCGACGTGGGCTTGGGCGGTGTTTGCGGCTCCGAAGGTTCGACCTTCATTAGCACCCTGCCACGGCCTTCGATTTCGACGGGTAGCAATTGGCCAACGGAGGAGGATATCCGTGGCGGATCAAGGAACGCAGCCAACCTCGCCTTCTTGCGATTCTCCTCTTCGGTGAGCACTATTCCGGAATCAAGACCACCTTCTCCAATCGTATCACCAACTGAACTCGGTGCTTCGTCCCCATCACGTTTCCACGATGGTCCATCTGATCGCTGTACGGAATCGAAAACAGAGTCACGTCAGCAAAACGGTTCCATTCCGGCCTCGTGGCATAGCAGAATAGCCAAAACTCGCTCACGTAACGGCCATATCCTCCAGCCATCAAACTCTCTTCAAAGCTCTCGTCCGACGTCTCCTGGAACAAGGCGATCCGTTTACCCCTGATGGGACTATCGATAACACCCATGTTTGCCGCTGGCCATAACATGGATCCATCTCCGCTTGCCAAATCGGAGGCGAGCGACGATCCTCCGATGCCCGTGCTGCTTGATGGTGCCAAGCGCCTCATTCGTTTGAAGTAGTCGGGCACGCCTGGTTCGGTCCCTTGCTTGGGGGCAGGAACGGCGTCAGCCCCGGGTTCGTCTTTTACTTTTCGTGGCGTTGCACTGCAAGGACGGGAGGATTCTGCTGGTGACGGCGATCTCTTTGCCGATCTTCGTGGCGAAGGGGTTGAAGGACGAGATTGCAAGTCGGGTGTCATTGGTCGTGTCGATAGTTGTCGTGAAGGCGTGCGTGGCGGGGTGGATGCTCTGTCGCTATTATGACCATCCTCACCATAACAGTCAAACCCGCTCACATACCGAGATCGCAAGCCATCGTTAGTGCGCGAAAGCTGAGACAGTAAATGTGGACCGTTACTACGAGACCGGGCTACGAGCGGGCTATGAATACGTGAGAACTGCACCAGGGATCCAGGTGATCTTTCATACCTGGGATCGGGCGTCGGGATCGAGCGTGATTGGAACGGTGGAGGCGACCTACAACCATACGTGTAAGAGAGGTGCGACACGACCGGTTCAGCAAGCGTACACATGAGATCGGAACTCTGTCGGTAGCACATCCAACCCTTGATCCGGCTGTAGACTGCTATTCGTGGGTCATGGTCGATCGAGGGCCCCTAAGACGGACGGTGACTTACTCTTGGGAGGAAGTGGGGGTTCTCGTAAGGAGATAAGATGCCATGTTTCCAGGGCTGAAATGTCCTCATGTTAGTCGTGCACCAAAGAAAAAGACCAATAGATAGCCAAGATCATCTGAACAGTTGGGAAACAAGCCAGATGCACGACAGAAAACAAAAAAGGGGGGGAGTGGAGACTGCCGAGCGACATACCTCAGTGGTGTCGGGAGGTGGCCCGACTTTTGAAAAGCAGACAGCGACGAAGCCAACCCAGGGGTGTCGCTGTCCCGATGCAATTGAAATTGAAATTCATGTGAAAAGAGAGAGAATTGGCGCACCTCGCGAGGCTCTCGGACGGGTGGAGGCCGCTGCCGTTCTTGCGCCCGGGGGCTTGTACGCGCATGTCCGAGTACGACGGCCATCCGGCCAGGTCTGTGAGAAGCGGCCTCGATTGGGACTTTGCCAAGGCGATGATGGCCGGGGGCGGGGACAGCGAGACCGGGGAGGGCGTGCGTTCGCGATGGTGTGTGTCGTGCGTGCGCGAATCCATGGACGGGTTGTGCTGCGACGGGGGCGTTTGCGACGATGCGGTCCTGTCCGTGCCGCACGAAGACGCCCAGGTTAGATGATAAAAAGAAAAGAGGAAAAAAGGGTCGAGACAGCGTCGACCGGCGGCGAGGAGCGAGGCGAGTGTGCAATTAGCTGACGTAATCCAAGAATGATTGGGGTATCTTTAGTGACAAGCCATTTGAATTGAATTGAATCCGAAGTCAGAGTCGTTGCTATGCGAGATCCGCAAAGAACGTTCGCGGTGCGCGCCATCGAATTTTATAGCGGCATCGGTGCGTGTGTATGTGCGTTTTAGAAGGCGATCGACCTCATCTACTTCAATTTCTTTTTTTTTTTGTGTGTTCTGTAGGAGGTCTTCATCTAGCGCTCCGTCGCAGCGGTATTCAAGGGGCGACGGTGGTCGCCGCTTACGACTGGGACCAGACCGCGTGTCAGGTCTACGCCGCGAACTTCGGACCGAGCATTGTTCGGAAGGTTTTTTTTTTTTGCCAGCCCTGTCAAACCGAACCGACCAGCGCCCTTATGGCTGACCTGACGCCGAATGCAGACAGACATTGCAACGCTTGCCGCCGCAGATCTCGCCCCGCTCGAGGCCGACCTGTGGCTTCTATCTCCGTCGTGCCAGCCGTACACCGTCCTCAACCCTTCCGCCAGAGGCGCGGCCGATCCGCGCGCGCGGTCGTTCTTGCATCTCGTAGACGATGTCTTGCCGGAACTGGCGGCCCAGGGCGTGCATCCCCGGTATCTGCTCGTGGAGAACGTGGCCGGATTCCAAGTGCGTGATTCGTGAACGGTGCCGCGGCGGGACGTTCTGAATCGCCTGTTCATAAGCACTCTACGACGCGAGACCACCTCGTATCCACTTTGCAGAAGCTCGGATACACAACGGCGGAATTCACTTTAAACCCACTGCAGTTTGGTATCCCAAACTCACGGCTGCGGTATTATCTCCTCGCGAAGCTTTCACCACTCACGTTTGTTGGCCTCGAGTCAGATCAAGTACATGATCATCTCCCTCTCCATCACGACTCCCAAAACGACACATTGCATACTCCGGAGTTGAGACAGTATATTGACTCGACGATGGACAAGGAAACGCTCGCCCGGTTCAGGATTCCAGACCGTGTACTGACCAAGTGGGGTCGTTTATTCGACATCGTCCTGCCGTCCGGCTCAAGAACGTGCTGTTTCACCAGAGGTATCCCACATTTCGTCGAAAAACCCAACCATTAACAAGTCCGCTAGGATACACTCAACTCGTGGAACGCGCCGGGTCCATCCTCCAAATGAACGAAGATCTCGACGTGAGACTCTTTTTTGGTCCTATCAGCCGTTTCGGACCTATGCTCATGCAGCCTTGTTGTGCACAAGACTACCGAGGTTTTTGACGCGTTTCTCCGCGGTCACGCCGGCGGCGATGAGAACGCCGTGCGCACATTAGACACCCTCGAACTCCGATATTTTACGCCCGCGGAGCTCCTCCGACTCTTTCATTTCACTCGCGCCAACGATTTTGTATGGCCACCAGGTATATCGACCAAGTCCAAATACCGTTTGATTGGCAATAGCGTGAACGTAGAGGTAGGCTAAAGCCACACTCGTCACAATGTGGTACTGACGATGAAAAGGTTATACGGAGATTGATTCTATATCTGTTTACTGGGGCTGATGCTGTACATTCTTGATCCGAGTGTGAACTCTTACCTTGAGATCACAACAAAGTGATGACAACGTACCGGTTTATCGACACTGCCCGTAATGCTATTTGCGTGCAGAAACTAGGTGCTCCCTGCATTTACCCGGGCCCGGCTGTCTGTGTTGCCATCTATAAAGATAGTCATCGTGAAGGGCCGTGCCATCACTAATCTCACTATGCCTTCCTCCCCAGAATTTAGGCGAACATTCATTATTGGGTGCGGGTCTACGGCTTTCATCAAGGTATGTCCTTGGTGTGCGTCAACGAAGAGGTTCACGACGAGTGTTGCAGCCCAGAGGAGAAAGAACAACCGAAGAAGTACGTCTTCATCCTTTCGCTCGCTGTACGTTCGATTCATACCACACCATCAGATGAGTATGGAGGCTGCGACGAAAGCACTCCTAGATGCAGGTGAGGCGTGTGACGTTGTTCCCCGGTAGACATCTTGAAGAACGAATGGCTCTCGAGGTATCACTTACGATCACGTCGAGGCCGCTTTCGTCGGGTACTGTTACGGTGAATCCACCAGCGGTCAAGTAAGGGGAACCCTTTCATTACCTCCCTCTCACGTCACGTCCATGGCGACTGACCTGTGCCGGTCTCACCCCCACACAGAGCGCCCTGTACGGGCTC
>JBBPUI010000994.1:0-13124 GCA_038094615.1 Heimioporus aff. retisporus | reverse complement strand
TCGTTGAGGAAGACGTCGGCGCGTCTGCAGCTGAGGAAGGAAGGGGAGGCCATACCCGTGCCTTGGGAAAGCGCCTGGGGAAGTGACATGAGCAGAGTAACTCCTTGTTGAGGGGCTAATTACCAGATGCCGCCCTCATTCCTCGCTTCTGCCTTGGTGTTGATGCCGAGGAGGTATAAACCACTTGCCTTGCCATGGTAGCGAACTTGATCGTCCTCATTTAAGCTAAGTTGTCCGACGGCATCCACGACGTCCTCATCGCTATCGGAATCAGTACTCGTACCCATATAACCAGAGGCATATCCGCCACCAGATGCATAGCCAGTATTCGTTTGGGGCGAATACCCTGGACTAATGCCACCAGTGCGCGGTAGAGAGACACCTTTTGGAGAGGTCCGGTCATCTCCCTCTTCACCATCAACGCGCCGGCGTTGCCGCCGGACATGAACACCATCCGGGACGTGAGAGAGCTGAACGGCGGGTCGCTGTGTCTGTGAAGGGCATTGCTGGAGAGGCTCATGGAGAGAAGTTATGTTAGAGGTGGTGGTATTATGTGCTAGGTGAATGAATTGTTCGAGGTTGTGATTGAATGGAAGAAGCAAGTAGAGTGGCGACGCGGTCCTGCCATTCGTTCGAAGGACTGAAGAGATAGATGACAAGAACTGATCACGGCGTGGACTAAAGACACCTACTGGGTCGAATGGAGATCGATGCCGCTCCCTGGGTTGTCGGTACGGTATTGAGGCAACGTCCATTGATATTGTCGACCAGCGTCCAGGAGCCGCGGACATTGGTGTTCTCACGCATCTTACCTTGCAGACATCGACTCGCAAGTTCAACATAATGTGAGCGCTCTTGAATTATAATGTTCGTTACATGAACGCAAAAAAGTCATTTCCAAGTTGCACGCCCGTCTGTCGAATGCCATTTCTACTCCATTCCACATCGCCCAACGCTCGTTTACCTTCGCTCCTCACCGACGACGCGACCCCTACTTCCTATTGCCCAAGAAAACTTTGAGGCGGCTACTGCACTCGATGATCAGGAGCGATGAATACGGTAAGCCTCTGTCCTTGATCCTCCCACACCCTTCACCGACCAGATCGGCTCGCGTTCAAGCTTATCTCTTTGGGGTCTCGGGGTAGCAGGTTCAGCGCGCTCCGCGACCGTGTCCGCGATGTGCACGTATGAGGCAGCGTATGGCTGTTCGATGAGCCAAGTGTGGTGGAATCACGTACAGCAATGGGCATTTTCACGTGCTCGCTCATGGAGCTAAACTCACGGGGCTGTGCGAGGTGCTTGTGCAGAACATGGCAAGACACCCCCTCGTGACCCGGATGCCCTCCTTGTTCATGTTGGGTCTTTAGCTCGACCTCGAGTTTGGTACGCTCGGCGGCATTAGATCGGGGAGAGTGCTGGGGTCGACCTGCGCGACGTCGGTGGTGGTCGGGGGGGAACAGCCTTCGGGGATTTCGACAGCAACGGAGTGGGCATCGAAGTGGAAAGTCACCATCGTCGGGATATTTTGAACGGCTATGTCATGCATCAACATAAAAGGTGTGAAGGCCGAATAGCACCAAGGGGAACCTTTGGCAGCCGTATCGCGCTTCATCTGGATTGATATTTGGATGACACTAGGGCATCACGGAAAACCAAAGTACAGTATGTTGCAAAACCGAGTGTCTGGGTTTGGGCTAACTACCCTTATGCTCCAGCTCAATGTCTTTCATGCTTCCGTTTGACAAAACGTCGAGATTGCCAGTTTGATCACCTTTGAGGAGCAACTCGATTTGATGCTCTAGATTCCAATCAATCATTGTGCGTCGAATTTCCTTTAATTTTGACCGGTATTCTGATGCAAGGCTCACCAAACCTGCATTGTGAACCTATCTCATCATTTTGACACGGCCGTTGCGTGCGGATCCAATATACCCAGGGATCATCCCAAGTCGTTCTTCCAGAGGGAATCATGCCATTTTTTGCATCTGGCGTGGATGTCGGACTCGTTGCATTACGCTGCCTTGACTTGGCTGCACGTTCTACTTCTTCCAATCATGACCAAATACACGGGCAATGTTCTCGTCACGCTCGCAGGCCTGGTCTGGGATCGTGGCTGGTGTCGATGATCATCTTCGTTGCGTCCCGTCCGAGCGGAGCGGGCAATGTGCCTTGGCAACAGGGCGAACTCTGGACTCCAAGTACGCTTCAACTCTCGTTTTCATTCGATTCGCGCGACAGCCCGCGGCATTGACATGGGATGGTTGGGTTGTGTTTGAGGTATCTGCTGCGACACGATAACGGGAATGATGAGAGTGCACACATACGAGCACATTAACGTGCTCTTTGGTAGCGTGCCCATATTCTTAGGCACGTCGCGTACAGGCGGAGGATGTACGGGGTAATGAGACGGTCACGGAAAGGTGAAGTGCAGCAGTGGGTCCTGTATTCACCGAATTCCATGCGGGACTAGATAAGGCAATGATGTGGATTCGAGGTAGCCACTTCCACCATGTCGTACGGGACAGAATAACTAATCTGTCATAATTCGTTCCTATCCAAGTCTCCGGCCTGGATACTCACCCCTTCAATCCGAACTCTAACTCCCTGTCGGCGCCATTACAATCCGGGGCTATATCGCGATCGAGGCCACCGTACCGGGTCGTCGGATGTAAGTCAATCTTCTGCGCCCGTCCGCATTGCGAGCTGTGCACGCATTGGATGAGGACGGAGACGCGACCATGCTCGAATCGCTCCGTAACGTGGCAGAGCTATGCTTCGAAGTAGAAATATCTTTGTCCTGTGGTGTGACCTTGAACAACGCGAGTCAAGGGTACCAAATTGGCCATGCAAAGTGATTTGGTCCTCTGGTAGCAGTCGTCAGGAAACGAGAGGAACATTCGTCGTCGAGTGAGCGCCACACGACACCTTGTCTCTCACGAGCGTCAACGAAAAGCGGAAGCGACGACCAACCTCGTACTCCCGCTCGCGGTCATTGTACAGCCCATTAGCACAGTTGTATGCGTGCCCGTTCATCGGGACCAACGGGGGCGGGAGTTGCATGTATGTCGTTGGCACCAAGGTCGATCCCATGAGGTGCGTCAAGGACGGCGCGGCAGGGAGGGTGATGCTGATGGCGACCAAGAGCAGACTGCGAAACAACATGGTGTTCATCAGGCGCACGCGGGACGGACATAGACGTACTTGTTCCCGGCTCGCAATTTGCGCATCCGCGTATCGGCGCGGTACAGGTCGCGGACGTGTTCGTCGTGGAGCCGTGCAGGCGTGCGGGAGGGGTGGACTGGAGACGCGTGCGCGTATCGACGTATCGTGTTCACCTGGACAAAGTTTTCACGGAGGGCTTGATATATGCAGCCGTAAGGACGAGGAGTCGGGCTATGGATCAAAAGGCATACTTTTCTTTGTACCGTAAGCCGGAACGTCGTTGGGCGTGTGCTAGGTCGTGGCAGAAAGTGTGGCGAGCGACGAATCAGAGACGCATCCCATTTTGAATCGTGCGTTGTCATGGTCGAGGCAAGGGTAGGACGTGGCGCACCCAGTATCGTGGGTAGTGGCAAAGGAGCAGGCTGTAGCAGGGGTGGATCGTCGCCCCAAGCGTCGTCCAGTGCTTTGGTCGGCAGAACTGTCCTGACGGCGGATCCCATTGCCATGGAGGTACGGGCGGGACGCACCGCATCGCGGTAATATTGAGGAGTGCTTGGTGCGATAAGTACCAACCTGCGCGGTTTTTCATTGTGAACCAATTATTTCACGCAGGATGCAGCTTTGACACGCTTCATTGTCGGGGAGGGGAGCTACGTCGACGTCGGACTGGGGAGCGCAAGATAGAGACAGTTGAAATGAGGAGAGGGACCTCGCTGTAGGCGTTAATGACGACGCAGAGCGGAAAAGACCGTACAGACCTGCCATCTGAAAACATTTCCCGGAGCTCGTTGAGGTCGCCGTCGCCGGTGGATTGCCAGGAGACCACGCACGTGAGTCGGACATTCGGATGTTCTGAAGACTCACATCCCCAAGCGAGTTTTTTTAAGACGCCTAAGTTGCTCCATCGTTCTCATGACACCCAAAGGAACAGAACATCCACCCGAGCTTGCGATCTCACGATTCTATCAGGGGTGGGTACAATTGCATCGCCGTTTCTGACCTGGCTACCTCCGAGTGATTACAGAGGGTATTCACCCCTACTACCTATTCTGCCGGCTTTTCGCCCGATGCGAACTTTCCCATTGAGGCGGCAACCGCATTCGACGATTGAGAGCGATGAGTACGGTGAGGCTCTTGTCCTCGATCATCTAACGCAATTTCCTGACTGGATCTCAAGAGCCCAGCGTGAAGAAAATGCGATTGCCTTGGATGGATGACTCTGGGCTGCATTTTCTTTTGTGTATGTCGTTCCTGGTAAGCCTCCTGTTCGATGTTGGCAGCAAAGACAAGGTTCCGGATCCGCTGGAATTTGATGGCCGTGCGGGAGTATCTGGCGAGGGCGCAGTGGGAGACGTGGATGGCAATGTCCCCTGGTGCGACGACCTGGGTGGTGTGAGCTCATGTGCGCAGATGGGCAAAAGACAGTCCACGGCGGCCCGGTCGCTGCACTGGCTGGAAGGCCCTGCGTAGGTAGAGCGTGGTCGCCTTGTCATAGTTGCCTTTCTGAAACGGGGGAAAGTCATGCCGAAATCGAGTTTGGATTGGACTGACTCGCGTTTGGGGCTCATCTTGGGATCTCCGTGGTATCAGGCCTGGCGCGCTCTCGCAGCGTGCACGTATGACGCAGTGCGTGGACAATTACGTTGCTCGATGAAACCCATCTCACCCAAAGTACGCTTGTGACGGCCTTAGGTGCTCGATGCGGCCGACAAACTCTGAATGCTTTGCGAGCTGGGATGAATCTTCATGATTCATGCTCTCGACAGCCACGTCGGATAAATGTACCGAAAATCACATGTTTAGCCAGTTCCTAGGGTACTTGAACTGTGCACACGCTAACAAGAGTGCACGGTGTCGATCGTCGGCCAAACATGTATCCGAGATACATGGAGACCCCTCTGGGCCGTTACAGATACAGGAACAAGCAAGGCACCACGTTCGCCGTACAGTTATGCCACAAAGTCCATGCTTTTCAAAGGCGTCGAGGATCGTTACGGTGCGACTAAGGTCTATAGTTCTGGCTGTGGTTGCAGTCCATGGTATTGCTAATTAGTGTTGACAAAATCATCGGAGATTTATTATTGCAAGCGATCGTCTCTTCACCTCTTGAGAGAGACTAGTAACTAGGTATACTGGTATGCATGGGCAGGTCAGAACGACGTATATTGTACTGGAATCAACTAGCTTCTGCCCACGTCTGGACCTCACCTATGCCACTCCGTTCGACGACGCCTTCGTCGTCGTCTCGGAGCAAACCATTCACATTGGTGACCCTTTCGGCTCCATGAATTCCCGGGTACATGGCTGCGGAGGGGTTGGCTAGTGGTTTGCTGGTGCCGGAGCGATACGTGTAATCGTTCCACATCGGCGTCGGTGGACGAGCTGGGAAGACACCGGAGCTAGATATCAATATATTTAGCATTGTATTGTCCAAAGACGTGGATGGTAGACAGTTGAACTTGCTTTGGTCAACCCGTCGAGTCGAAAGCTTGTCGGTGAGATGTTATCCGTCAGCAATATGCCCTCTGTCCGACCTGGCGGATAATCCGCATTCTGCCAGGGGAACGCGCAGACACGTCGGATGTGTGGCCAAAAAAAAGGCTATCATGAAGAGTCCCACCCGGATCTACATATAACACTCACTCGTCGTCCGAACTCGCCCTTCTCCAACCTTCGTTGACGCCTTGCTCTGGTGTGTCGATCCATAACCGGTGCCAGCAGCTGAATAACTGGGGCCTGAGGAAGTAGCAAGAGAGAACCTGAATCTCGGTGCGTATCCAACACTGGTCACAATTGTAACTGTTAAAATTAGTTGCATCATTGATATCAAACTCTGCCATAGAAACTGAAGACCATGACCGGGTGAAAACGGGTGGGCAGGTCTCGTGAATTGACCGTGGAAACCATTATACACAGCAAGTCGCATTGTGTTCGGCTCAATGTGAGGCATCTCCCATCGTCCCATCACCCAAGAAATCGCCAGCGCTCATCTACCTCGCAGCTCATTGCAACTCAACTTTGCAATGACGGGCTTCAAGGAGAAGATCAAAGATCTTCGATCTCGTATCTCCAGAAGCGTCTCTCCAGCACCTTCCCACAGCTCCGACACCCCCAGCGCTCAACCGGGCACCATCTCTCGCTTCCTTGGCCCACGGCGCCGTGCCCAGGATACCACTGACGTCTCATCCACTCTTGATGTCGCTGATAGGATCACTAGTCGTACGCCTGCCCAGGAGTTCGACTCTACCCAGGCTTGTGTAGTTGCTAATGATGCGAGCGCTCAGGTTGCCCGATCCCACAGTCACGCAGATCCCACCCCCTCGACGGTCGCTAGTCCTGTGTCTCCCTACGAGCCTCGCCCCTATCATATTCAATCACTCAGCTCTCACATCCCCACCACTCAACTGGGCGTTGTCCGGGGCTCGCAGCTGAGTCTGGTTCCGGATATCACCTTACCCACCTCTGAGGTTGTCGACGGAGCCACTAGTCATATACCTGCACAAGGATCTGATCCTATGCAACCTTGCATCCATACAAATACTAGGGTGACTCAATCCCAAGACTCTAAGGATGTCACTTCCCCCCTGGTTGTTCATCCCATATCTGCCCAAGAATCCCATCTCATGCAAGCAGTACAACCTAGTATGGCCCCTGATGATCCAAAGATTCTATCTGCTGAACTCATGGATATGTCTCCAGGGTGCTCCCCATCTTTTGATGTACCCACTGCCCAACTCAGGATCATTTCCAGTGACTTGAGCTCACAACCCAGTCATGCAAAGGAAACAAAGTTGCCTACCATAAACACTGTTAGCAAAGTTGATTGTCATAAATTTATAGGCAACTTAAGACCATTTTCAGCTTGCTAGAAAGTTTGTATCTTGGGGACTTACTGGTCCACAGAAGTTTAAACACAGGCAACATGGTATGAGAATAGTAATTGGTCTGATGCTTACACAACCTGATTTCCATAAAAGAGCCAAAGAGAAATGCTAATATTTCTCATATCATGCAAGATATTGACAAAGACCTCATGGAGAAGTTTGGTCGATTTAGAATCCTAGTTATAGGAAGAGCAAATGCTGGGAAAACTACCATTCTTCAAAAGGTCTGCAATTCCACAGAACACCCAGAGATCTATGACTATGAGGGAAATAAGGTGCTAATGTCCATTAAGATTTTGAAGAGGTGTTGACATGATTGATATATTGTCAGGTTGATCAAAAAATTGCAGGGACTACAGAGGTGGGGTGTTGCATATGTGTAATGAAGTCATGGTTACATGTATTATCCATAGTGTGGATTGCATGATATCAACTATGAGATGGTGTTCAAAAGCAATCCAAAGTTTGTTTTTCATGACTCTTCTGGGTTTGAGGCTGGAGGTGAAGAGGAAGTCCAAACCATGAAGGATTTCCTTGCAAAGCATTCTGCCAGTAACAAGCTGAGAGAGCAGATTCATGCTATATGGTGAGGATAAATATTTATGATCTGATCTTGTACTAATGGATGTAGGTATTGCATTCCCATGGATCAACTGCATCGTGCCATTACAGTTGCAGAGGAAAGGTTCTTTGGTGAATGCAACACCAAAAATGGTATGTATGTAATTTTTGGATGTTTAAAGTTATGTTGATGACTTGGTTGATAGTTCCTGTGGTGGTGCTATTCACCAAATTTGATGCCCTTCTTACACAGGCATATCAGAATGAATATGTGCTTCTGCCTGAAAATGAAAGACAGAAAAGATTACAGGCTGGTGCACAAGAGATGTTCCAGAGGAGGAACATTTGGGGTGACCTATGTAAGATGGCATTTCCACCTAGGGCATCAGTACAGCTACAAGGTGACTATACATGTCTTGTCATTTCTACTTTACACCATTACAAATATTTCAGATATGGATACAAGTGATATAGGATGCAATATGTTGTTGGAAAAAACAGCAGCTGCATTGGATGATGAATCATTGCAGATGTTACTGGTATCAGCACAGGAAAAAAACATATTGCTTTGCATCAAATATGCTATTGAATAGTGAGTAATGCATCATAATACAATGCATTTATGAAATGCTTCATCCAGTGCTTTGGAAGGATATGTGAATTTCAGGATGACCAGAGAAAGAGATCATGATGTCATGGGGGCAATTGCAAGCTGGTTTCCACACACAAAGGTATGATCACAAAATGAAATTTGTGGGAGTGGGGAATTGAATATTTTGCATAGGTAAGATTCTGGCTAATTGAAATAAATAAATGAAAATTAATGCAAAATACCATTTGTGGTGTAGAAAGTAAGTGGTCTGATGGGCATTAGAAATCAGCATTTATCTCATGGCCATTTCTCTGCTGCTCTTCCATTCATAGGAAGTGAGTGGTCTGATGTGGATCAGAAATGAGCATTTATCTCATGGCCCTTTTTCTGCTGCTCTTCCATTCATAGTTTGTAAGTGGTCTGATGTGGATCAGAAATGAGCATTTATCTCATGGCCCTTTTTCTGCTGCTCTTCCATTCATAGGGAGTAAGTGGTCTGATATGGATCAGAAATAAGCATTTATCTCATGGCCCTTTTTCTGCCACTCTTCTATTCATAGTATGTAAGTGATCTGATGTGGATCAGAAATGAGGATTTATCTCATGGCCCTTTTTCTGCTGCTCTTCCATTCATAGTATGTAAGTGGTCTGATGTGGATCAGAAATAAGCATTTATCTCATGGGCCTTTTTCTGCCACTCTTCCATTCATAGTTTGTAAGTGGTCTGATGTGGATTGGAAATGAGGATTTATCTCATGGCCCCTTTTCTGCTGTTCTTCCATTCATAGTATGTAAGTGGTTTGATGTGGATCAGAAATGAGGATTTATCTCATGGCCCTTTTTCTGCTGCTCTTCCTTTCATAGGAAGTAAGTGGTCTGATGTGGATCAGAAATGAGCATTTATCCCATGGCCCCTTTTCTGCTGCTCTTCCATCCATAGGGAGTAAGTGGTCTGATGTGGATCAGAAATAAGCATTTATCTCATGGCTCTTTTTCTGCTGCTCTTCCATTCATAGTTTGTAAGTGGTCTGATGTGGATTGGAAATGAGCATTTATCTCATGGCCCTTTTTCTGCTGCTCTTCCATTCATAGTATGTAAGTGGTCTGATGTGGATCAGAAATGAGCATTTATCTCATGGCTCTTTTTCTGCTGCTCTTCCATTCATAGAGAGTAAGTGGTCTGATGTGGATCAAAAATGAGCATTTATCTCATGGCCCTTTTTTTGCTGCTCTTCCATTCATAGGGAGTAAGTGGTCTGATGTGGATCAGAAATGAGCATTTATCTCATGGCCCTTTTTTTGCTGCACTTCCATTCATAGGGAGTAAGTGATCTGATGTGGATCAGAAATGAGCATTTATCTCATGGCCCCTTTTCTGCTGCTCTTCCATTCATAGTATGTAAGTGGTCTGATGTGGATCAGAAATGAGCATTTATCTCATGGCCCTTTTTCTGCTGCTCTTCCATTTGTAGTATGTAAGTGGTCTGATGTGGATCAGAAATGAGCATTTATCTCATGGCCCTTTTTCTGCTGCTCTTCCATTCATAGGAAGTAAGTGGTCTGATGTGAATCAGAAATGAGCATTTATCTCATGGCCCTTTTTTTGCTGCTCTTCCATTTATAGGAAGTAAGTGGTTTTTCCATGCACATCCAGTAGGTGCTTTATGATTACAAATGAGTCACAATCTCACTTATCCTTTACTTGTAGCAAAAATGTCATGTGGACCATGATTTTGTGTATTTAATTCTCATGATTGTATTTTCTTTTTTTTTTCATTTCTATGATGTTACTCACCTGGTAAGCCATACTTTGATGTTTTGATATTGTTGATATGTTTTTTTATATTTTAATTTAGGATGTAAGCCATCTTCTTGTCACAAATATTGTATTTTTAACATCTGCACATCATTATCACTCAGGAAGTAAGTGCTTTTACTTTGCTCTGTTTTCAATACATAATCTATCTTTTGTACTAGAAAGTTGGGTTTCTTTCTTTATTCATAAGCTTGGATAGCTAATATCATTTAGATTCTTCCAAATAAGCAATCACAGCAGGTTGGCATCCAATATAATTAATTATTTTCTCCTGCTAACATCCACTATTCTATAGATTTCATCAGCTAGTATCCATAACTCTCCTATGGTATATTAATTACATGATTGTCTACTTACATATTATCTGATATGCATTCACCAGGCTACATCAAATAGGCAGGCATGGAAAGATGTCCTTCAACAAGGGCTAGGTATGTTATTCAAACTTGTGTTTAACCCATGTTTATTCTTTTATATATACATAGGTCTTTTACTTGTTCTTCAGCATTCATTTTTTCTTGCTCAAAACAAGCTCCCTGAGCCATTCAAAGTGGCTGCAGAAAAATACCACACATCTGGTACATCTGCTCAAGTGGCCAATGCACTTGAACAACTCTATGATCATTATCTTGCTGCTGACACAAGAACAAGATGCAAACTTATCATGGATATAGTTATGCACCACCCAATTCCAATCTGTGAGTAGTCAATTGGATTAGTACTTCAATCCTGAGTTGGCCTTTTAGCCTAGAGCCTATTCTATTTGCCTAACAGGAAGCTGTTGCCTTTTTGTTTTCAATGTGTACTATAGAAATATTGAAAGTATCACCTATGAAATCATTTATGCTGTATGATCATGATCAGATTGATTTATCAGCACATACAGTGCATATGTATGTTGAGATGTTTTGTAAACAACTTACATGGAATTCCAATAGTGAGTCTCAAGGCTGAAGTTGGACTTGAGCAAAGTGTTACAATTCGCCCCTATTCTTTTCCTTTGTCATTCATGCTAGTCATCATCAACTTAACCTGATGCATCTCTTTTGATAGAGTGCTCTAGAACATACAACACATTCATTGCACACTGTTATCTTTGTTATCTTTACTTCTTGTTCTTTTCAAACTTTCTTTGCTTAGTCATAGTTGTTCCATAACCTTCTATGACTTTCCATTGTGCAGTATATAAGCCTAGGTACTTTGTCCCTTGTACTCTAGCTTAGTCCTGCTCAATCTTACCTTGTTCCCTTCGCTCCCCTCATTGAAACTTGCTGCTACCTCTTCGGTAGGCAGACTTATCTTCAAACTACCTGCTACATGTCCTAGCAGGAAGAACCCTTGACCCTGTGTGGCAAGTCCTTTGTCCTTACCTCAAACCCTTGACCCTACATTCCAGTTCTTTGAGTCTATGCTCATTCCTACCTGGACCAAGCATAACACAAAGAGCCAACAACCTAACCAAAATACCCAATAGCTCAACTGAGCTTACTGAAAATCTACACCACTGGCACATTCAAGCACTACACCTTGGTTTGAGCTCCTAGCAGAGTTTACCAAAGTACAAGTTTGCACCATTTTGAAACCCACTAATGTCTGAAATCTCAGTATTTATGTATACAGCCAGTGAAAATGTTTGATGGGATAACAATTGTCATCCACTTGTGAAGAATGGTGCACATCTAACCATAGAGTAAAACTATGTATATACATATATGCTTGCCCAACATTTATTATTGAATATACAGTATGTAGTAGAACAGAAAGAGAGAAGACAGTGTACCATAAAGCAGCATCAGGATCTGTTTGACACATACTTGTTCATGGTAACAGACCACTTAAATACACTGGATTCTCAAGATGAACAATCTCATTATCATCAACAAAACATGTATTAAACAGACCCTCAATGAGGCAAGACAAAGTTAGGTAAATGATGGCTGCATCAATCATCTTCAACTGCCAACTCTCTAGCAATGATACATATTGACCAGCATCAACAACAAATAAAAATGCTGTTTGATGTAAGAATGGGAGCAAACAGTGACCTGTTTTCAGGCACAGCAATAAAATAAAGCTACAGCATCAGCAGAGAATGCAAGGACAAAGAAGGGGAACCATTAGTAATCAAGGAAATGTCCAAATGACTACTTGAGGTACATGGATGCCAAAAACTAATCAATTCAAGTGGATTGACAAAGGAAATGGATACTGTTGAAACCAATGGTCTGTGCACCAATTAGTAAGCAAGCCAAACATGACCAGAGGTACAGAACATGCTGCATGAGTTAGAAATAAGAAAAATAGCCATACATAGTAAATCAGCCACAATAGTCATATATAAAGTGTGATTAGATAAGGACTAATATAATCACTTCTCCCACACCATCATCAGATCTCTACCAACTCTCTGCCCAACCAGCTATCCTAATTAAAGTAGCCTTGTTTATACATATAATTGTTGTATTTCATGAGATGTATTGAAGGAAAAGTTCATGGACTGGAAAATGCATTGGGAAAGCAGAGATTATGAATGGAAGAGGATTATAGTCATTAGCACCAGCTGAAAAACTAGATAGCAAATAAACATACTTTGCAAATCTATAGATCTGTCAACAACCAAAACCAAAGATTACTATCAGATAGGGAAAAGCAGGAGTATATTCCAGGATACTTTTATGAGGGAAAAAGTATCCTGGGGTATGCCCCTACCTTTCCCTACTATCAGATGCCCACTATTACAATTCAGTTGGACCCCTATTCTTTTTCCTCTTCTTCCTTTGACTTCACTTTCACCTCCAGACACTACAGACTCATTTCCCCTTTTAGATCTTGCCTTCATGCCATGATCAGCCATGCCCAATCTTTCTTTTCTTAGATATTCCTATGCATTTCCATTTGCACAGCCTTGCACTATTTATTTCTCCTCTTTCCCTTCATCATGGATAGCTTCACTTATCACAATTCACTGTGCATTTATACTTGGACCCATAGCCTTATGGTTATCCTACCACTACTCAATATGATACTGCCTTTGGGCCACCTCAGTAGTATATATACCTAGCTGCCATGTACTTTATCCCTAAGCAATTCCTACTTGGGTTTTTGTCTT
>JBBPUI010000993.1:0-13133 GCA_038094615.1 Heimioporus aff. retisporus | reverse complement strand
AACAACTATGACTAAGCGAAGAAAGTTCGAAAAGAACAAAGAAGTAGAGATAACAAGATAAGGGTGTGCGACGAACATGTTGCATGTTCTAGAGCACTCTATCGAAGTGAAGACATCGGGTAAGGCCAACGATAGTGAGCAGCAGTGAGTAAGAAAAAGAATAGGGGCGAATCGTAACACTAGGACTTATAGCAGGTTGGTTCAAGAGTAAGTCTGCCTACCAAAGAGGTAGCAGCGAGTTACAATGAGGGGACAAAGGGGAACAAGGTAGGATTGAGCAGAACTAAGCTGGGTTCAAAAGACGAAGTACTCAGGCTTATATACTGCATAATGGAAGGCCATAGAAGGTTGTGGAACAACTATGACTAAGCAAAGAAAGTTCGAAAAGAAAGAGAAGTAAAGATAACAAAGATAAAGGCATGCGACGAACATGTTGTATGTTCTAGAGCACTCTATTGAAGTAGGAACATCGGGTTATACCAATGATGACAGTCATGAATGACAAAAAGAAAAGAATAAGGGCGATGTTACGCTTGGTCTGGGTAGGAACGAGCATAGGCTCAAAGAACTAGAGTATAAGGTCAAAGGTTTGAGGTGACGAAGTACTTGCCCTGTAGGGTCAAGGGTTCTTCCTGCTAGGACGTATAACAGGTGGTTCGAGTGTAAGTCTGCCTACCAAAGAGGTAGCAGTGAGTTACGATGAGGGGACGAAGAGGAACAAGGTAAGATTGAGCAGAACTAAGCTAGGGTACAAGGGAAGAAGTACTAGAGCTTATATACTGCACAATAGAAAGTCATAGAAGGTTATGGAACACCTATGACTAAGCGAAGAAGATTTGAAAGGAAAAAGAAGTAACGATAACAAAGATAAGGGTGTGCGACGAACACGTTGTATGTTCTAGAGCACTCTATCAAAATAGAAACATCGGGTAAGGCCGATGATGATAAGCATGAATGGCAAAAGGAAAGAATAGGGGCGAATGAATAGGGGTGAATCGTAACAGGCAAATTGTAACAAAATCTAAGAAAAGAATGATCAGGCTCAACTGACCATGTGAGAGAGTCATGATCTGGAAGAGGAAACGAGTCCATATCATCTGGGAAGAAATGAGAAATCAAATGAAGAAGAGGAAAAAGAGTAGGGGTCCATGTGAATCGTAACACAGACATGAATGCGTTCTTTATAAGTTTAGCATTGATATGCCATTCACACCTCTTGGCCTGTTCCAAGTGAAGGAGCATATGCCTAGCCTCAATGTGATAACAGAGGGTAGTGTTGGACGTTTTGGGGCTAAAATGGTATTGAACATTGTAGGAGTCCCCCTTTGCCACAAGCTTGGCTGCAATCAATCTACCATTGATGCATGAGCAAATCAGCAGCTTGCCATGGACGGTAGACTCACTTGCATGGGTTGCAAATAGCGCCTTCTTTTTCCTTTCGAAAGAAGAATTTGATATTGAGTGCCTTGCGGGAGGAGATAGAGGAGGTGTTGGTGGCAAGGGGATCTGTGGCAGTTGAGTTCGACATGGACCCATTAGTAGCTAGGGGATTGGTGACAGGGAGATCTGACTGATCTTGAATGGATTTTTTTGCTGGCACAATACTGGTACGACAGTGGCCAGATTGGTCTGCTGCAGTCCCCAATTCCAATTCGTCCTCTGAAGCATCAGAATGATCATGAATATCAAATAATTCACCATTATCTTGAAAATTTTCTCTGTAATGTTCAGGTGGGCGATGAGTCCTGCAAGTTCTTGAACTAGCTACCAGGACAGGGTCTGGAATAGACCCAAGCTCAACTATGGAAGTGGGATCGAAGCCACCATTGGGTCTTGGGCCACCCTGACCACAATGGTGACGTTGATCCTGAGCTTGCATGGAAGGAAATCAAGCAAACAAGTTCTACGAAAAGTCAGCTGCTTGAGAGATCACCAATGTTGAAGGGGAAAAAAAAATGCTCAGCCTTTTAATGGGCAAGGACATGATGACATGACTCAAAAATAAGGGTGGTGAAGTCATGTTGACCTGCTAACTATGTAAAATAAGACTATGAGTCACAGTTCATGTAGTGCATGCAAGTTACCAACTTACTGCTCTTACGTGCTATGAAAAGTTGATGGCAAAAACGGCATGAAGAGTGACTAGTGACTTGCAAACCAGTTGCCTCATTCCAAATGCCGCTAGTGGCTGGGTTTCTAGCATGTTTATTTGATTTTGTTTACTTCTTCTGCTGTACTAACTGGCAATTTTCAAAGAATACTACATATGTAGATACATCCCAAATCAATGTGGCAAATGTAAGCACGGCGTAGGGAGTAATACAACACAACTTTCATCAAGTAACGGCCTTGCAGACCATATCACATTCATCATTGTCTGTGTCAATGACCGTCACATCCACAAACTGTTTGGAGAGCATGGCCATTTGTTCGTTGTGTGTGTCTGCTGCAACTCGGCAGTTCCTGGCATGGGTAATGGGTGGGGACCAAGGGGCTGGTTGCAAGGGGAGGGAGGCCTGTGAGGTGACCAGAGAATGAAGGTGGGATTGAGGGTGGACATAGTCACCAGACGTATCAACATCACCAATAGAATGTTTGGTGCCCTTGAAAGTATCTGCATACCAAGCTTGAAATCGCTTGTGTGCGGTACATTCAGCAGTGTTTGTGATACTTATCTGGCACCGTCACCAGTTAAAGTCCCACAGAACGTCTGCTGCCTCAAGGGCATCTGTGTCTGCATTGGGATTGAGTTGCTTGCTGAAACGAATGATGGCGTCCCGAATTTTCACAAGCACTTCGTTGATTGCAACATCCACCGCTCACATATCAATCTGTGGGAGTAAAGTCTACATTTTGTTAGTCATCATTGCATGGATCTGTGATTTCACTTACCCCATACACAGTCGCCCAGCCACCACACTTGTGAATATCAATCTTGTCCTCACCATCCTTTACCCAGACCTAATAGTCAACTTGTGTGATCCAGCACCATGAGTGATTTGTGACTGTGACTGAACCAAGCGCTCCAGAGCCTCTGTCTGTCATCTGCAACATGTCGAGAAACTCTGAGAACGAACTGCATTCCACATAGCAGTGGAAAGTGTGCCAGGTGGTTGAACCCTCCTTAGGAGAACAATATGGTGTGTCTTCATTGATGACGATCATCATAACCATGATGATCTCTGGATGAGCATTGATTTCGAGTTGTAGCTTCACCATAAGTGCTTCTTTACTTTGGGAGAACACACATTCACTGAGAAATACAATTTGAGGGTCCAAATGCAGTCCCGATTGGTGTGTGAGGAGAATGGCAATGTCAGGTGTCGCATTGAATTCGCCAAACAGGGACTTGAGGGGAAGATTCATTTCAACTGAGGGATAAATGAGCATGCTATCATATGGCATCTGCTCAATAGCTGGAACCAGTGCACAGTTCATTTTGGTCAACAGTGCCTCATGGATTGATCTTGGCCATTCAACAATAAAAATACGTTTTGATGCTGAATAGGCTAACCTACCTCATTGTTTAGTAGTGAATTGTGTATGAGAACCAAGAGATGCATACCATGGTTTCCTTTTGAGGGTAGTTGTCTCCAACATCTGGGTTATGCCATTATATTCTCAGGAGCCAATCTGCTCAAACATCTATCAATACATCAATTTGTTGTACCAGCACATATCGAAATCTACGAACCTTGATACCTTCATCAGTTTTGTCTCCCTCATCCCCTCCTTGGACGAGATACTGCATGACCTTCACAACTGCCACTGCCTGAGGCACAAAGTTATCAGCATCAATCTGCATCACCCACAAAATCACAATCCAACTTACCTGATGTCAGTAAGTCAGATGAAGTTGAGCATTCATAGAGTACCCTCGCTTCAGTTGATAGTTCGGATGGTTTGCATGAATCTGGACAGGATACTGTCTGTTTGAGAAAGGGTTTGGTTACACTCGACTGAGCCGTTGAGCCCACCATCTTCGTCAACGTCTGAATGTGGCGCCCCAGAGAAGTCGGCTGGTTTCTCAGTGCCACATAAGAATCAGAATCATAACGAGCAATATGCAACATTGGGGTTGTAGGGAATGAGCAGGTGGCCCCTTCTGTCATCACAGACATGGTGGTTGCTAGCAGGGGTGCACAGTTTAATCTGGATATGGGTTATCAAAAAAAAATTACATTGCACCTCAGAGCCAAAGTTGGGATGCGACTGACAGTGAGAAATACCCACATGCTGCAAAATTGTCACATATTCTCAGTGAGTCAGTGATGATGATTACAGGCTGTGTGCTCGGACAGCAGGATGGCAGGACTCACAGGTTCGGTCTGTCAGGGGTCAGTGTAGCATAATTGCAGCCAGTGGCAGCGGATTCTTGATTCTAGATTTGGGGTGTGTACCATGTAGTCAGCAACTCATGACAGTCATCACACATGTCAGCTGTCAGGATCCCAAATCAGATGAAACACATGCCGGGTGGAAAGAAAAAAGTTGTTAGTCCTTCATAAGGATAGGTAGCAAAGACACAATACCACTTGTAAGCCAGAATCTTGGGGGACTATGTGTTGCTACCAGAGTTCTAGAATGCTTGTGTGGCCGATATGATGAATCATAGCACAATATACCACAATTCCAATGTCGTTTCATTAGCCATGCCGTGACTCAGGCATGACACCCCTGACCACTACCACATTCATATTAATTAGTGGCACTGAACACACAAAACTGGCGACCATGTACTGCTGATCTGAGTAATCTAGTAGTCTGCAGTGCAAGTGCATTGAACGTTTTGGCAATCCTGTGCAAGGCTTTTTGTGTGACCACCATGGCTGGCAACTCACAGTTCACAACTGACAATGGAGGCTGAAATTGTGTGTGTAGATGGGAGGTACCGAATTGGAGAGAAACTGGGAAGTGGGTCATACGGTAATGTTCTGCTCCATCATCTTGATGCACGTATTTGTTGCCTAATCATTGCGTTTTGCAGCTATGGTCTATCATTCACAGGACATCATTACTGGCCAAGAATTTGCTGTTAAGTTGGAAGCCTACAACAACACCAAGTCGTATTTGGAACATGAGTATCGAATCCTCAACGAACTTCAAGGTGATACAAACCTGGGGCTCCTGCAGCCTGTTTGGTTTGGGAGAGAAGGAATGTACTGTGCCATGGTTCCTGAGAGCCTTGGGCCCTCTCTACATACCTTAGTACCATCATCTGGCACACTCAGCCTTTCTCAAGTCGTGAAAATTGGCATTCAACTGGTAGGTCTTGACCAATTTCGGTTGTGTACCCTTCGAATTTGACTTGTTAATTTGCCAAAATAGGTCTCTCATCTCGAGTACATCCACTCACGCAACCTCATTCACCGAGACATCAAACTGCACAATATCCTGACTGGCCTTGGGGCATTGCAAGAAACCATTTTTCTTATTGATTTTGGCATGGCACAAGAGTACCGCAATCCTTCATCTCACATCCATATCCCTTTGTATGAGAATCTCTCCCTCATTGGCACTCCCACATTTACATCAATCAACAGCCATCATGGTCTGCAGTTGAGTCATCAGGATGACATCGAAGTGTTGGCATACTTGCTCATATTCCTTCACTGTGGCTCACTCCCTTGGCTCACCCAGGACAGCCACAGCCCTTCATGCTCAACCATCCTCAACCGCAAGCAAAACTTCCTAGATGGCGACACAGACATTCACAACATCCCAAACAGGCTTTCTACTGTTTTCCGTCATGCATGCAGTCTATGTTTCACCGAAAGACCCAATTATGTGTACCTTTGTGCCATCCTGGAGAAAGCGATGGAAGCCATGGAGGAGCCACCATTACACCATCTGACTTCTGATTCCCATACCACCATTTCAATACCCATCGCTAGTGTGGTTGTCTCAATGTTGAAGCCTACGATCCTCACCCCTAGTTGCAAGATGAGGTAATGTCTTGACAAATGTAAGTAATGTGCCATATCATTGCTCAAACGGCCAATGATCCGTCCTTACCATGTAGCAAAAAAACGTACACACATAAATGTTGTGACCCTTCCAGCTCTACCACACCTACCACCGCTTTGCCAGATTTACCTCGGCACAGTGCCAGACTGCATCAAATGTAGGGATTTGTAGTGTTCCTTGTCCCTTCATCAATGTCAAGCGGTGGCTGCAAATCAGGAAGATGATTTGGACAAGCTGTATATACCAATCAATCATTCGTATTAATACATGTTAATATGTAGCTATGTACTTCGTTATTGACAACTTGGAGCCCAAAACTTCAAGTATAGTTGTGGAACTGTTGTGAGTGCGCACCACGACCTACCTCAATACCTATTAACTGATTAATAGCTGGCTAACAGCCCACTCTAGTCGACGTTAGCCATAGTCCAGCTATAGCTGGCATGGGCAGTTAGCAGGGTCAAACCGAGCATGTGGTAGTGACTTACCAAAAGGAGTTCAGTTTGAGGAGATGAATAGCCGACACTAGCCAAGCTGAGCCAAGCCAAGCCAAGCTGTGACAACACTAACCCATGCCTTGGCGAGCTGGGTGACAATGTGCACGAATGATGTGTGCATCCCCACAATGTGGTGGGCGCGGACGATTCTGAGCTCTGCGAGCTTGTTGAGCATCTCCCTGATGATCTCAGACCCATTGCTGCTCCTTTTGCGTGAGGAGCCTCTGGCGCTTGAGTACAAACCAGCCTGAGATGCAGATGAGGCCAAGGATGCGATGAGCTGGGCAACAAACAAACATGGTCAGCATTGACCAGAGTGAGTCCCCTGCTGAGAGATGACGTGAATGTCCAAAGATGCTGGGGTGTGTGCCTGTTTGGATGGGTACATAAAGAATGTCATTAAGAAACACGAGCAGGGACTCCACGCAAGCAGCCACCAAGGGATCCGGTACACCAGTGACTGACTCCATTGCGATGCCACCACCATCAGTATGGAACAGAACAACGATGATGGCACATAGCAGGCACACCAGACTGACCATTTCCATGTGACTCGTGATGCCCAGGAGCCAGTTGATGCCCCCATGATACAGGAGCAAGGATATTCTCCATGGAGCGAGTCATTGAACACACCAGGAGCGACACATCCACAACCCCAAAGAGGGGACAACATGGACACATTGAACAGGTTCTTGGCTGCATGTCGCTGATGGAACCAGATCATGGGTTGCCTGAACACAAACAGGTCGTGTGAGCATGCTCATCAATCAGGTGCACTGGTAACCCACCAACCTTGAGCATCGGGTCGTGTGCATGGCATTGCACTGCTGGTGATTGAACTGGTCTAGCTCACACCCCATACCCCTCCCTCTTAGTCAGCTTTGTGATGGTCATGGTAAGAAAAGGCCAGACGTACGTTGTACCCCTCCAGACATGCCATGAGGAACTGGAACAGACATGCATGAGAGAACTTGCACAGCAAAAGAAAACAAAAGAAACAAAAACCTACTTTCAGATCGCCCTCAAAAGCTTGCATTGACTGATTGATCGCCTTGTCATTAATCTTCAAACATACCCAAGCAATTAACAAACACTGCCATGTTGTGGGTGAGGAGTTTGGGCTGGTTTGAGAAAAAGTCTAGGTCCAGCTCCAGGTGATCTTGTGGGATTGGGGCTGTTAGCCAGTGGTGGTGGCACTGCTCTTGCTGCTGCTCCATCAAGTTCGAGCTTGGGAACACACCTTAGGGCCTGCTTGAGATCCTGTGCAGATATAGATGCACTGCATGTTCGCAGAACAGGAACAGGACCCTTGCCAGCCACTCTTGGAAGCCGAATGCAGATGAGACAGTCCCAGGGCTCCCCAGCTTACACAAGGTGTTTTCAAAATCACAGAGCTGATCAGGGAACAATGAGCCAAGTCATCATCAATGGGAAGGCATACATGCAAACATACCTGCTTGTCCAGATATTTGATCCAGATACAAAGATGGAGTGTGAATGTACTATGTACTAATACCGCACGCACACCAAGAAATCATTCGAAACAAACAACCCACCACTCAAACCTGTAAAACAGTGCTGCGCCCATGTGTTGCTATTCCTTGTCTACCGACAGGGCTGCACATCTGAATGTCAGCATATGGCACACATGCATATGTATGTTCGTGCTCTTCAAACCCCATTGGCTCACTCATCTGTGACTGCCCATGCCTGATATCAGCCATGGTGCACACATACCTGGATGGAGCCCATGCACATGCATATATCTTGCTGTGCTTCAGCTCAGCCACCACATCTGCAAGGCTGAACATGGGCCACTGGTGCTGACGCCTGGTGTTGAAACCGAAGCTATTGCTTACACTGTCGCTGCCATAGCCTCAGAACTCAATGTGAGTTTGGGTTTTTCGAATGGCCACTGAACTCGAGAACCATTGTGAATGCTACTGGTGTCATAGCTATCAGCGGCAAACAGCCGCTGAAATTATATGTGACAAGATTAGGTGTGTTTGATGATGTAGTTGGCGTCAGGGATGAAGGAGTGGAGGACGACATCTGGGGCAGGCCAGCCTCAAGGGATGGGGAGGAGCAGGGTAGAAGAGACAGACCATGGTGGAAGAGGTGGGTGATTCTGCGGGCTGTGGGGGCCCTGTTTGCACTCTCCAGGTAGCTACCAAAGATATCAGTATAAACGGAGTTTCCCAAGTTTTCCACAAATGCAACATCTCCGCCCTAACATTTCCTCTTTTAGATGAGCTGGTCACCAGACTAAAACACAACATACATGTGTTCTCCTGGTTAACTGTACTTAGCTATGGTCAGTTCTAACTGGAAAGATGGAATTGTTGAGACTGCAAGTGATCAGAAACATCGTGCATTGATATTGTTTCAACCTGCCCTTTTTTTTTGACCCTTTTCAATGTGCTGGACCTTGATGGATGTCAATAACAACTCATTAGAGCAACAGAGCATGACCAGTCGGGAAGGCGTGTCTTGCTTATATCGCTATTCTCTGCATGTAGACCTATTCCATTCACTGATCACACTGATCTGGGTGATGGACAGCAAACAGTTTCCCAGATAACTTTCCGGGATCGCTGTGCCATGTCCATTACACTTCAAGATTACACCCTCTACTATCAGCATGTCTTTTCCTCCTTGATAATGTTGCACGATCTATTTAAGAAAATATAGCTAGCTCTGGGGTAACCTAGACCTCAATTTTGATGAAGACAAGATTCATGAAGCGGCTTGCCTAGGTGGTACTGAAGAGTACAATTCAGACTACCTGAAGAATTCAACTCTTATTTGGAGGGTTCCATGAGATATTATCATTTTGCCCCTCCTGAAGGCACTAAATGATGTCCTTGAAGTACAAAGTGGACCACAATCGCATTTGTGGCATGATACATGAGACACATGACAACACTGTGTGGGAAGGGGATAAATACAGTGGCTTGCAGTGTGCCACCTTTCATCTGATGCAAGCTGTCATATACGTGGCTCCCCACTTACAAGTTCATTAAGGGACAGTGACCCAGTGCTTGATTAGTTTATTGGTGGACCATTGCTGAGTGGCTTGCCTCATTGCCTCAAAGAAAGTTTCTTCTTGACACATCCTGGTGGCTCACCCATAAATTCCATGGGTTTCTTTTAACTATCACAATGTCTAACAACCCCCTTTTGAGGTATATGTTCTACTTTGCTGTGCTCAGACAGTTCAAATCCTAATTTTGAATTCCTGCAGAGCAACAATTGAGTTCACCTCCAACCACATCAAAATTGCCAAAACATGGGGAATGACAAACTTGCCACTCCAGGCTCCTGTGCAGGGGTCTGTCCTACTCATCGCAGGAGAGCATGCTCGTTCACATATGCAACCTGTCTATGACCCTTTGTTCTTGACTGATTTTACGAAGCTTACATTCTTCTCAAGAGTCATGACCAAAGCTTGTGCATGGTTGAAACACTCCAAGCTGATGGGCTTCACACCCAACAGTTCAGAAGAGTAAGCATAGATGTCCACTGTGCAGGCTGTGAAGATTAACATGTCCTGGTGGAATTCCTTTGTTCTCTTGGAGTGTGCTGACAAAAACATGATCATCTATTTCCCCAATGGTGAGACATATTGGACCTTTTGAAGCCAGGCAGACACCCATAACACATCTGTGTTACTCTCGAAGCTCACAAACAATAAGATGTGTGCAGCCTGGATGGAATTCCAAATCCCCTATGAATATCCATTGAAAGTGGTGATCAAGGATGGTGACCATCCAACCCTGATCAAAGCTGACCCAGATGATGGGGAACCTAGCATGGCAGTTATGGACTGGACTCTGCTTGGGTTCCAAACTCAGCAAAGGCAACTCCCTCCCCTGTTCATCCTGCATGGGAAGCGCTCCCGCATGGAAGATGTTGGTGGAGGTGGGGGTGAAGGTGCTAGAGGATGCACCAATGCCACCTGAAATGACTTCTATGAGATAGAAGGCAGATCTGAAAGTTCTGAAGGACACATGTAATGTGCCCCTATGAGAAATCCTTATGCACATGTACAATACTACAAATCCTTTTCCACTTCACTCAAGCATTACCAGGCAGCTCCCCTTGCCACCCTACACACATGAATGTGTAGCACAAGAGTATATTATAAGCATTCTCACTCTTAGTAAGCTTGAATAAGTAGAACCGGTTATTTAGTATGGTACATGTGACAAGCTATTGGATACATAGCTACCAGTAGCTACTGTAACTATGTACATGAATGCTAATAACCTAACCTTGGCAATCAGTTGAATCACGTGTAAACCACCTCTAGCTGGTTGCATGCCATACATCATGACCTTCCCTCAACAAATCCTCATTCTGGGGGCTTTGTCTTTCTCATTTTTGCTTTGTAAGTGACCACAGTTCTTCTTGTCACCCAACTAGGCTCCCCATTTTTCAGCAGGATCAGGTGATAATCCTTCAGAAGCGGATGTTGGTGACCCTCTTCCACCAAAACCCAGCCATCCGATTCCCAGATCCATGATTGGACACCATTTGCATGTTTGTTGATAAATAAATCACCGCTTTGTAAAGAACTGCTATATTGGGTTGGTGAAACAGATGGCTGGTCAAGTGGTAGCCAGGAATTATTCAAATACCAAGAGATGGTCTCCTGATGACTGCAAATCGCTTTAAAGTACTTTTTGAAAGTACTGCTCATGGAGGTCATCCTATTGAATGCAATGTCTTCAAAATTCCTTGAAGTTGTGCATGCTGGGACTTACTCAGATGTGACCTTAGTTGATCGTAATGTTTTATTCTTTGCACCATAAATTTCTCTTGGCTTTGCAGTTTTCTCAGACAACTGAATCACTCACTGTGTTTTCTCTTTGACAGGCATTGCTAGCATTTAGTAGCATGTAAATAAAGAGAAAGAAAAAAGAGGAGTAGTCACTTACTGGGTGGTGGGAGTGATGAGAATGGATGGATTCCTTCTAAGGCTTGATCCTGCAGGTTGGTTGAGTGTGTCTGTGGCACCACTGGGCAGCATGGAGCTAGGCACCTGAATGATCAAGGTTGGGCTTTTGCATATGAAACAGTATGAATATACTTATGAGACCACAGCAGACTCACAAGGTTGTGATGAGAAGAGTTGATGGCGGACAGGTATTTGCTGTTAATCCTATTAGACATGATCCAGGTAGGAAAATGGTGATCTCACATCGCATTCCAGCTTGACACCAGCGGGATGAGGAGAACTGATAGAAAAAAAAAACACACTGCTGTGACTCAAACATGTAAGACAGTACTCGACCTTTGAAAGTCACAAATTGGGGAAACCCAATAATTGTTCCAATCAAACAAAGGATGATGTTATGACCTGGCATGGCTACATTGCCAGTATCAAATCATGAACCAGATATAATAGAGAATACATGTATATCTGTCAAATCATGTCAACTACGAGAGTTTGTGGAAGATCTCTCCACAGAGTATCTCACTAATCACATGCGTCTTGGAGACTCTACCCACTTCATGGGAGTTGGGGATGCTGGCCATGCCATTACACAATAATTACAAAATTTCTGTAAATCCAGTCTTGTCTTTCTAGTAAAATGGTAGTATGCTAGCAGATTATGACTACAATTTTGGACATATAAATGATACTTGGTCCTACTGCTTTCACACTTCCAAAGATTGTGTAACAGGCAAGCCAAAGGTAAATCCAGCAATGTAAGCTAAAATGCTGATCAACAGTATACAGAAAGCTTCAAGGAACTTGATCTAGGAGAGTTAGTTTATGAATGAGCAAGTGGCGATCAACTGTATACCTACATTTTGCCTCTTCTCTTGACTCAGTGTGTCATCAGCATAGGTATCAGGTATTTCATGACCTGTCATAGACATTCAGTAATGGACACAAACATATAAAGACCCTTGCCTTCTGCTACAAGGTGCTAAATAACCACATGTGGCACCTTTCCTTCCTTGGACAATGTTCCTGTAGCCAACATAAATTTCAGACCATCAATCCTTCTTTTGTAATGTGCCTGAATGAATGAGCATCCGAAAAAATGACAATCGATAGCAGTAATTACTGTGATGGCCATGACAGGTCTGTTTTCTACAACAATTCTTAGCAACCACATAATACCCGAGAGCAGATATATTACATACTGTTATACTTGGCCCAGGCAGGGACAAGTGAAGACTTGGTAGGATCACCTGCATAAGTCAAAGGATCGAGGGACAGAGAGATTCGGCCTAGATTAACTAGCCGTGGGAGTTACGAGGATGCTGACGTAGTCAGGGACGAGTCGAGGGTTTTTGGGGTCATAATTGAAGATGATGGTTTCTGAGGTTTTAGGGTCGAGTAGTTAGACTACCGAAGTTCTAGTGAGTCTTATAATAGAGATGATCAAGGGTTCCTCTTTATCTAGGACACCTGAAGTGAAGGTCAAGGAGTAAGGGGCACAATTCCCTTAGGACAAAGGACTGAGGCAAGACTGGTGAAGGCGAAAACCCAAGTAGAAATTGCTTAAGGATAATGTACATGGCAGCTGGGTATATATACTACTGAGGTGGCCCAAAGGCACTGTCTAAGGGAGTCATCCTGAGTAGTGGTAGGATAGCCCTAAGGCTGTGGGTTTCTAAGTATAAAGCACAGTGAGCCATGATCAGTGAAGC
>JBBPUI010000992.1:0-13140 GCA_038094615.1 Heimioporus aff. retisporus | reverse complement strand
CAAGGTCAAGTTCCTACTAATGCCGGATCTGCTGAGGGGCAACCTCCAGTCACTTGGCGTTCGTGCCCTCCACTTCCTATTCGTCCACAAACGATCATCTTTCACCCCTACATCAATTCGCCACTCACGGTCCCACCCCCTCATCCTCTGGGAACTCACGCGTGGATACCGGGTCATGCGTGGCACGGAGTCCCGACACTGCCGGGAAACAATCATGGCAATGGAGTGCCTGGTCGCCGTGTCTCCTCTTCGCCTGCCGGGGGGTCAGGCTCAATCCCTGTGAGCTCGAATTTCGAGCGCAACATGGTGCCTCCTCGTCGGCAATATCGCCGGGACAACCATCTACAACACCACAAAAATAATAATAACCTTGCCCGCGGTACTGTTGGACGATTCGGAAAGGCTTCTTTCGATGCGCCGCGTTCTCCGTCAGACGTTCCGCCAGGATCAGTCTCTCAGATTGCCATGCCTGACATGTCGAATGATGCTAATTGGCAACACTGGAACACGGATCAGAGTAATCTTGCGTGACTCGGGTATTCTGATTTTGTCTGTTCAGTGCGTCTTGTTCGAGGGTGAAAATGCCCATTTACCTCCTTGCTACGGTACATCCTGGGTGAAATTGGACCTTGATTTTGTTTCGTAGCCATAACTTTTGTACTGTTCCTAGCATGGCGTCCTACTTCTTCCTGTCGTGTTCCAAGGTTATGAAGTTTGAACCATGGTTTTCACGGAGCTCCGGAGCCGAGCTGGGTGCGGGAAGCATCATACATCAGGCTTTTAGGAAGCGGTGGTCGCCTTCGCTCTGGGCTGCACTACTTCTTTGCCCCCTGACTGTACATCGGAATCCAGGTCGTCAGTGTATCTCGACCGGACTTCAAGGTTCAAGTTTGTCGATCCCCTCTCCGTATTACCAACAGGTGTACTTGAAAACAAGATATCCTCATCGTTCGTTTCTGAGCGGCCATGAAATTCACCCTAATTCCGCCCAAACATCCTCATCATCGCGCTCACGTACCGCTTGAGCAGCGCGTGGCATATCTGACATCCCAGGAGTTGCATCTTCTTGGGCATCAAACAATGCTGGCTCTCCCACAAGCGGGCGACCAAGTTCTGAATCTTCCTCTTCGTCGTCTTCAAGGTCAAGGTCGAGACTACGATATCCGGCACGACGAATGTTGGATATGTCGATAGGCTTTGGTCGCGAAAATATCGACTGACCAGACCTACGAACAGTCAATCCTCGTCATATTTCGAAGAATTTAGACAAACTGTCTCATCACCGCAGCCAAGCGGCCAAACTGCAACACGTTACGTGCTATTAACAGCAGGGTGTCGAGCAATTCTTCCTCCTTGCTGGTGGCACCACAGCCCGCAAATGCCAGCACAAGAAGAGTAATTGCACAAAACAATGTTAGGATGAGATCAAATACGTTGTAGGGAGATTTCCAAAATTGCTGGGTAGGGGGGTAAGCTTCTCGATGTCGGTTGTTGACCATGCGTTGAAAACTCACCCTTCCGAAAGCGACGAACCGGATGCCCACCTCAAGAATCATCGACATGTTGATGATAAATTCAAGGATGTAGAACGCGATCCCTGGACAGCCGTCTGACAAACTGAGTGCGACCGTCGTGACCGAGAGTGCGGCCATCATTAGATAGAGAACAATGTATGTCCGCGAGTGTACGAAACGATTGGCGATTCCGCGCGTTATTTCTCTGCGGGAGAGGGCGTATATTGAGTGGGGAGTTCTGTGGTTGGGGGCACATGTCAACGGGCAGTTTGAGCCTACACAATGTACACGAACGTCGGCTCCGAGGGTAGTGGACCCGCTGCATTGTCGCGAGTGTCCGTAGCCTCAGACATGGCTGAGTATGAGGTGGTTTACGGTTTGTGTCATGGCAGTGCAAGAAGGGAGCCAGGGAATCCAAACAGGCACAAATACTCCTGGGGGACGCACACATGAAGTCGACATCGCTTAAAGTATCTTCTACTGGTTGAAATCGTTCGTGGCTCGAGATTATGCTCAGTAATGTCCAGCACAAGAATCGTCAACTTAGTACACTAAATGGTGACAGTATATCGAAAGGCTGCGGTTCAACGTGGCGGAGTTTGAAATATCGTGGATGACGAAGTTCTCTGCTTGCTTGCTCTTTAGCTTTAGCCATCATCATCACTTGAATTTTCACCATCCACACAGAATCTAGCCAAGATGGGTGGCGGAGACTTGAACATGAAGAAGTCCTGGCACCCGCTCCTGCTCAAGAACCAGGAGCGGGTCTGGTTGGAGGAAAAGAAAGCTGTACTTACTGCATTTTCTCTCTTGTTTGTCATTTTGCTGATGCATGTCCCCCTAGCTCGAGGAGAAGAAGAAGCTTGACCAGCTGCGCAAGGAGAAGGAGGAGGAACGCCAGCTGCAGGAACTTCAACGCCTCCAAGAGGTGCAAACCGGAAAGAAAAGAACGGAGAAGTTAGAGTGGATGTATACCACGCCTGCCACAGGCAGCAGTCAGAACCCCAACGACCTCGAGGATTATCTTCTAGGAAAGAAGCGAGTGGATAAGATTTTGACTGCGGATGACAACGCAAAGGTACGCCCATCCGTCTCCAGTCCTTATCTGTTTTCTGACATGCTCAGTTGGGAGCGTCGCACAAGAATTTCATCGCAGTTCAGAATGCTAATACTATCCGAGATGTTGCTGCGAAAATTCGCGAGGACCCGTTACTTGCGATGAAACAACAGGAGCAAGCAGCCTATCAGGCGTTGATGTCTAACCCACTCCGTCTTCGTGAGCTGCAGGAGCGGAACGGTATCAAGCCGAAGAAAACTAAGGAGAAGAAGGAGAAGCGGCATAAGAAGGAAAGGAAGGACAAGGAAAGAGCAGAAGATACAGAATATCGTGGGCGGCGACGGACGCCTTCCCGGAGCCTCAGCCCAGTGGATGATCATCGGAGGCGTCGCTCTCGCTCATACGAGCGTTATGATCGTGATCATCCCAGGCGTTCACCCAATTCATATACTCGTCCCCGGTCACCCACCCGTTCTCATCGTGATAACCGCCGGGACCACCGGGACGAACACAGATCGCGAAGAAGTCGCAGCCGCAGTCCCAACCCTGACCGCAAATCTCGCGACGACCGAGTCCGTACATGGTCTCGCTCCGATGAGTCTGACGACGACAGGCGAGAGTACACAAGGAATGAAGAGCGGGGGCGATACGCCGATGACTCGAGAAAGCGCCGGCGAAGCCCTAGCCCTGCTCACGACAGCGCGAAGCGTTATCATACCTCTCCCTCCCCACCAAAACCCCGGCCCGGACCGGTTACCTCAGCCTCCAAGCCCCCTAATGACGCTGAAGGCAGCGCCGCGCGACTAGCTGCCATGCAATCTGATGCAGCTAGTATCCAAGTTGATCGACAAAAACGTTTGCTGGAGCTTTTAGCAAAGGAGAAAGCCGAGCTGGAAGCCGAGAATGAGGCAAGATCGAAATCAAGAGGAATGGGTAGCTTCTTGAGCCACGAACAGAAGAAAGTATTTGGTGGCGAGGGCGGCCTCGAAGATCGGATCAGAAGAGGCCGTGGTGGCCTCGTCGTTGACGCGGATTGAAAACGACCGTGGTAATCTTTGTTTATTTTTGTGAACGCTTGTAACATTAGGATTTCAATTACAACAGATATCTCCGAGCCATGACTAGCCAGATCCCTGAGTTCTACCAACGTCCATGCTGTGAGTCATTGACGGTGATAGGATTGCGAAATCGAGGGGCATGTGCACGGACGTTTGCGAGCATTTGAGGTTGTCTGTTGACAGTTGAAGCGTTCCGCGCCATGATCGTTTTCAAAAGCGAGTCAACGTCCTCAGCAAGTGTCTGCCATCGTGTTGTGATTGTCGAGCACCCTCGGATATGCTGAAAGGGACCCAGCCTCCTTTCCCGAGGGCAGCTTGGGCTTGCCTTTTTGCATGTAAGTATCGCGACTCCGACTCTGCTAATGACGCACATGGGAAGCTACAGGTTGTGTTCGTTGGTGATGCTGGCTCTCGGTATGCGAAACTGAGGAGAGTTTGTCCCATCGCCAGAACAAATCGAATGAAGAGTGGCGTCCGGAGTATCCCTTCTCTTGAGCAACCTTTGGGTAAAATGGATGGCCCTGCACATGCAAATTTTTAATATTTACGCCATAGATGATGACTCGACGGGTCTGCTTTTTACCTTCCTCTGTAGATCCGCCGGCGGTACCGCCAGTTCGGAAGCGAAACGAATGTGGAGATGCGCAGTCGGTAGGGATGCCATCGATACCAGATCGACGTTGAGGTACTTGAATAAGGGGTACAGGTCGCGCTTCCGAGCCTTTTTCGAAGACAGTTTAAAATGCGACTGACCACTTATCCAAGACTGTACACCCGAAAACTAGAAATTATATAACTTATGCACTGGTACGGGACACTCAAACCAAGTACATGATCTGCCATCAGTAGAATGAACATTTTATTGCACGATCTAGCAGTGAGGGTGAACATCACGCCGCAACTTCATTCCGGGCCGTCGCCCTGCTCTTGCGACGATAACTACGTACGATAAGGGCGAAGTCCTGTATAAAGTATGTTGTAGTCAGTAAGAATCCGTGATACGAACAGGAGTAAGTCTCACAATGACCAAATGAACAGCACCAAGGCGCGTTTGCATACAATCCGGGCCAATCATTTCAGACACCACAGCACGCAGACCGGCCATGCAGTCATCCTCGAGGACCGTCGGCTACATCTTGCAATAAGCTGGGCAAGGGGATCAAGCACATGGTGAAACCGACCAGTGAAAACGAGACAGGATTTAAAGTGGCGCGTGCCAGGAGCGTGTCAGCTTCGAGGTCGACGTCCTCAAGGTACTCCTTTCGTTACAACATGAGGCCACTGCGTTGTACGAGTACAGGTTCCGTACCGTCATTTCCGCGGAGCTAGACAACAATCGAGCATGGGTTGCGGGATAAGGACGATACCTTTGGCGAAGGGATTTATAACTTGGAAGCTTCATAAAGGGCAAACACGGATTGGCATTTCCGGCTAAATGCTCGTAAGGGATATCCATGAGCGCACGCGAAAGGGATGGCGTTGGGTCAAAATGGTAGAGATGAAAGGAGGGAATAGGCTGGATAGTTGTCCAGAACCAGTTTTGAGTCTCTGTGCACGTTTCGGAGGCATGCAAAGCACATATTCCGATTTGAAAGGCCGCGTTGTGTCGTTGAGGGATCTTCGCCCTCTGGTTTTGGGCCGACCGCGGAAGTGTAAGGGGCTAAACTTGGCACAGACAATGCCCTGATTCTGTCACTAGCTTCCACAAATTCTTGCGGTCGCACCAGCAAATGGAATAGAGGACGCAGAAAAACGTCTAGCACCAACTATGGCATCCCATCTCAAAGGAGAAGCATACGACCCTTCAAGGTCCGATGTATATCGCGGGGGTGACACTCTAGTCAGTATCAGGTCCATGTTTGAGCAGCATGTGGCGGGTCTGACCCTGCTTTGCTCTCTTCTCCCCCCATTGAATCCGGGCCTATGTCACGCGACCATAAGCAGGGTGAATCTGTGAAAAATGAGTCGGTAACATATCGAACAAAGCTGAGGAGTGTTAAGTGATTACCGCGAGCCCCACAGGTAACTGGTCCGGCCAAGCCTAACTCGAAATCCGCATTTCGCTCCCCGTTCCGTAGGACAGTAAACCGACAGTATAAATGGAATTCGCCGATTTTTGGATGTCCCATGTGAGCATGTTGCGTTCTGTGTTTGATCTGAGACGTCGATCTCATGGTAAGGAAATGGCACATCACTGTCGAGTATGATCTAGGTATTCAGCAGTCCAACACTTTGACGTATGACTGTCACACCTTGAGAATATATGCACTACCTTCCAAATGGTTTCGCCAAATGCATTGAATATTTTCCATCAGGTTCTGTTTTCGAGGCTCCATTATTGCAGCCGCATAATATGGGGGACGCAAGCATGTAGCTAGAGTGCCAGCGATGACCAGTCGTCTAAAAGACTCGGAGATTGCACGCAAGCCGTCGCATCTATCGATGACTTGCCTCGTCAAAAGTATATCGTGTAACTGCCCGCAAATAGCAAGTATCTAAACCCGTATTTCTCGATTTCAGCGACTGATGCTTACCTGTCAAAAGCCAGTAAGGAGGCAAGTAGCCCAGATCCGCTGCTATGTACTCGATATTTCAAGCTATAATAAACGAATGCTTAGCGATGACGAAATTTTGCTTACTTGCCTGACCAACTGGAGTGGCTCATCTATCGAGCCGTCTAACAGCGTGACACTTCGACGATGCTTTTTGCACGATTGCTGAGCACTGATTGGTTCGCCTGAGTGGGGATACCATATATAGATGGCCATGAATTGTCCAGAGACAATTTCGGCTGACTGATGGATGAACGTGAAGTCAATATCCACCGACAGCTTGGTAATACATGGCGCCACCCACAGCAAGCAAGGATGCGAATTACGTGGAATCAGTTGATGTGACTGATCAGTGATTACTGGTACAGTATGACCCCTTCAAGTCCAAAGCAATTCTTCATCTCCAACTTGGGATACGTGCAATGGTGCGAAATCGTGTATCAGTCGAACAGGATAGCCCTCAAGAGCTGGAGAACGGCTCCCTCTCTCAGCTACAGGTAATTGCCCGGTCTAGGAGAAATGTCAAACGTGATATATCATTGACGTGTGTTCCAAGGTGCCCGGGGCTGCCAGTGTAGAAAAACCGTATAGTATTTACACTTCTTCTGAGAAGTGGTTCATTGTATCCATGGCGGCTACGGCGGCACTCTTCAGGTAAACTTGCCACCAACTTGGTTCAGCGCAATGCGAACGTCACGATTTTTTTAGTCCGTTAACAAGCAGTATATACCTCCCAGCAATTCCCACTATAGCCACTGCCTTCGACAAGTCCATCGAGTCCATTAACTTGACCGTTACAATATACATGGTCCTGCAGGGTGTTTGTAGGTCGCCTTTTTGGATTACAGTGCAAGGCATTCATTAATTCGGCAACCCCGTCGTATAGCTCCTATGTTATGGGGCCTATTAGCAGATCGTTTCGGACGACGCCTGATCCTTCTCGCATGCCTGTTAGTACTAAGTTTGACTTGTGTTGGCCTCGGCTTGGTTCCAACTTCGGACTATTGGTTATTGATGTTGCTTCGTGGCCTTCAAGCCACTGGATCTGCAAGTACGATTGCACTGGGTACACTTCAATATTTGGGTATTGCCAGCATTAATCTGGTACAGGCTCTGGAATCATTGGTGACATCACAACCCGTGCTGAGCGTGGAGGTTTCTATGCGTTATTCTTTCTAGGGCCTCAAGTATGTCATGCCATGCGAACAGAAATATGCGTCAACTAATTTAAACCAGTTTGGACCTGCGATTGGACCCGTCGTCGGAGGCGTTATTGCTCAAGCTCTTGGATGGCGGTAAGTCCGTCCAAGGCCTTTGATAATCTATTTCCTCACTTCAGTTCGCTCAATATAGTTGGATCTTTTGGTTAGTATGCATTGCTTCTGCTGCATGCTTCCTCGTCATGATGACGTATGTCCCGGCTGTTATACCCTCTTATGCAAGTTTCATGTGTCCTTTAGTTTTCTTCCTGAAACACTGAGACTGCTTGTCGGGGATGGAAGCATAATTCCATCGAAAATCCATCGACCCCTCATTTCCATAGTCGGCGCCGGACGACAGGATGAAGCAACACAATTACCCCTTTCCACACCTTTCTCAAACCCGTTTCGGATACTAACGTATCTTGACGTGATGAATCTTTTGATCTTCAGCGGGGTTATATGCTCATTATATTATGTCGTCCTTGCCACCATATCTACACTCTTCCAAGAAACGTACCCTTTCCTGGATGAAACTGAGATCGGCCTGTGCTACTTAGCCATAGGTGGAGGATCGATCATTGGCGGCCTGGCCACAGGTAAACTCCTGGATAGAGATTACAGGAAAATGAAGGAAAGGTTTGCACAGGGTGCGTCGACCGGTCCGGCGAGACCTGCTACCGCAGATCAAGTCACGAAGGACGAAAATTTTCCGATCGAACGAGCAAGGCTGCGCACGGTCCTATTCCACACGATCGTATATGCAACTTGTTGCGCTGGCTATGGGTGGTGCCTCGACAAAAAGGTCAATATGGCAGTACCACTAGTGCTACAGGTGGTATGTAAGTAATCTCTGGATTTCGATCACATGCCAGGGTCGAACCGTGTTCTGTCTCTAGTTTCCGCTTCAGGGATAGCGATGATGACCATTGTGCAAACCCTTTTGATTGACTTGTTACCGGCGCAAGGGTCTTCCGTGTCCGCATGCGTCAGTTTCCGTTTTGCTTATAATGAAACTATTTCGCTGACAGTAAGGACCGCTGACAGAACAACTTGGTGAGGTGTACAATGAGTGCAACTACAGTGTCTGTCATCCAGTTAATTTTGAATGCTCTTGGTACGGGATGGACCTATGTTTTGTTCGCCGGAATAGGCTTCGCCACACCATCGATGATTTGGTTTGCACTGTGGATAGGACCTCGATGCCGAGCCAAGCGTCATGCAGCGCAAGTCAGGACACGTTAGCTATGGGATTTATTTTGCTGTGACAATCGAAGCTAGCTCAAGAAAAGGCCTTTTGTCGATGGGAATGGCCACTGGTGATTCGCGACTAAATGGATGGTACGGATACTTGGAATACTTACCAGTCTCAACACCAATTTTGTATATTTTTGCGTCTGATTGTATGTGCCCATCACCGTTTCGAATAATCATAAAGGACCAGTCTGAGACTTGGTGTGCTACTGCACCACGGACCTCGGCCCGGCCGAGTGGAGCAAAGCGGTGAGGGCACCGCTCCGATCCTTCATAGCAATCTTCACCGGCTAGAGCGCGCTTCACGCCAACACGGCGCCGCGCACGGTCACTGTGCCCTGCAACTCGTGCAAGTTATGCCCGTTCAATGGCATACTACATTCCCTCTTTGCCCCAGGTCCTTTCGCGCTTTCTTGAGATGCAACGCCGCCCATACTATGACTCGTCGCACCTTCACTGCTACTATCAAGAGCCAACATCCTAGCATTGTCTCAATCCCACCGTGCTTCGGTCGCAACACCCGTCCTTGGATATGGCGGACCCTCTGGCTCGTACCCACTATTGGCGGCGTGGTCATCTACCTCTCCCCAGCTCCCCGACTACATTTACCTTCCGTCTTTTCGTCACCGACCCTGATACCTTGTTCGGAAAATCGTAATTCTACCCGCCAGTTCAGCGATAAAGACATCATCTGTTCACCGGCAGAGCCCCAGCGCTCACCTTTCCTTCGGATAACGCAAATTTTACAAGACTACGTCTGGGAACCCATCTTAACTGCAAGACGGTTCGTATACTTGTTCTACTTGTTCGCACCCGTCATAGTCACCATGCCAATGCTGCTGGTCGGAGCTCCGGACGAGAGACTGCAAGGTGACCGGTGGGGTGCTGTTTGGTGGTACGATTTTCTCGTGAAAAGAATGCAAACTGCTGGACCAACATTCACCAAGGTGCTTAATATCCGTTGATGCACATGTTTTTTCATCAATCATCTCTAGCTCGCTCAATGGGCCGCATCTCGCGCTGATCTGTTTCCGTCTCTGCTTTGCGACAGACTAGGAACGACACACTCACGAGGCACACCTCACACATTGGCATACACAAAGGAAGTTGTAGAGCGTGTTTTTCAGAGACCATTTCAGGACGTGTTCGAAGAGTTCGATGAGAACCCAATTGGAACAGGTGCCATTGCTCAGGTAGGCAACAGGCATATCTTTTCGTGGACGACACGCATATACACTCTCCATAGGTATATAGAGCTATCCTCAAACAGGATATTCTCCCACCTTCGTATCTTGGGCCCAAGCGACACTCCAAGACTGTTGCTGGATCTCTAACTCCAGTCATACTACAGGATCCTCCGCCCTCGGTTCCCACTGCGTCAGTGGCGATAAAAGTCCTCCACCCTCGAGTTGCGAAAATGATTGCACGTGATCTCGCAATCATGTCTTTCTTTGCCAATATCATAACACTTCTTCCCGGAATGCGGTGGATATCTCTTCCTGAGGAGGTTGGCGTGTTCGGAGAGATGATGTACCAACAACTTGATCTCCGCAATGAGGCGGAAAATCTTCTTACCTTTGAGCACAACTTCGCGTCGCGGAACGTACCAGTAACCTTTCCCCGTCCTCTCAAAGTCTTTTCTACCTCCGATGTCTTGGTTGAGGAATACGAGCATGCCGTACCATTGGAATTTTTCTTGAAAAATGGTGGAGGACCATTCGACGACCAAGTTGCTACTATCGGTCTTGACGCTTTTCTGGTACGTTGCGAGCCCTGGTTAGGTTAACGATCTGATGACGTTGACCAGAACATGCTGCTGTTGGATAATTTCGTTCATTCCGATCTTCACCCAGGGAATATCATGATTAAATTCACGCGACCACTCTCGACCCGCGACCTCATAGGGCTTATGGTCAATACTCTTCTTTCCAGAGAGGCCAAGAACGACATGGTTTCTCTTTCTACGGTCGAGTCGGATTCGATAGTATCCCGTCTTAAATGGCTTAGCAACTCGCCCAAGGAATGGCAAGAAGAGTTACAACATATCTCGGATGAAGGGTACATTCCGGAAATTGTATTTATCGATGCCGGTTTGATCACATCGCTTAACTCCACGAACCGCAAAAACTTTCTCGATCTTTTCCGTGCCGTTGCAGAATTCGACGGTTACCGTACTGGCCAACTCATGGTGGAACGCTGTCGCACTCCAGAGTTGGCCATCGATACGGAAACATTTGCTCTGAAGATGCAGCGCATCGTGTTGAACGTGAAGCGCAAGACATTCTCTCTTGGTCAAATCAAGATATCGGATATCTTGCAGGACGTGCTCAAGGCAGTTCGACAACACCATGTGAAGATGGAAGGTGACTTCATCAACACGGTGATATCTATCCTGTTACTCGAGGGGATTGGACGTCAGTTAGACCCGACTCTAGATCTATTCAAGAGCGCGTTACCTATTCTGAGGCAGCTTGGGAGACAAATGACCACACCTGAAGCGATAAGTAACATGCCTTCTGGCAATTTTGGGGCATTATTGAAGGTGAGTTCTGCCCCAAGGGTACCTGTCGACGGTTGAACATGCCTATGCACAGGTTTGGGTGTGGCTTGAGGCGAGACAGTTGGCTTCCGCTGCTCTCGTGAATATCGACGACTTGGTCAAGTATGATTTGTACGTGCACAGTTGAATCCTGGGGCGATGAAGCCATTCTTACACTCTGACAAGGCTGGCTCCAAGTATTTAACATAAAGGACGGTACACATAGATTATTTACCAACGATTGGTAATGGACCAAAGGCATTAGCATAGTTCACAAGGTATTTGTACCGGTTCCGGGTTGATCCAAGCATAGCGTGCCGTCCCGAGGAGGTACTGGTAGAGTATTTAGAGTCCTTGCGTTGCGATGTATCCTCGTTCTTCAAGTTCAAGTCTGCCTGTCACATGGCATCTGCTCTGCTCACCACCAACTTGCCCGATCTCACGTTAATTTCGAGAGGGAAAGTACGGGACATTTACAGTACCTCATCCGAGGATCGTCTGTTATTCGTCGCCACTGACAGAATTTCTGTCTACGATGTCATCTTGAAGGATGTGCGGAACTTCCCTTCGTCCTCTTCTAAGGCTAATCTATTGCGCAGGGCATCCCGGACAAAGGGAAGCTGCTCACAAGCATATCCCTGTTCTGGTTTCGCAAGCTCCATCACATCGTCCCAAACCATCTCATAACAGTTGACATTGATGAAATGCCGCAAGAAGTGAGACAATACAGGGACCAGCTCGAGGGACGGACGATGCTCGTGAAGAAGGCCAAAGTCATTCCCTTGGAAGCCATCGTCAGGGGGTATCTCACCGGTACTGTCTGCCCCCTCTTCCATACGCCAGTCACTCATGGCACGATAGGCTCAGCGTGGTCAGAGTACAAAAAGTCAGGCACAATGCATGGGATCCGTTTGCGGGAGGGCATGGTGGAGTCTGAAAAGCTGGACGAGCCTGTCGTTACGCCATCGACCAAGGCTGAGCAAGGGGCCCACGACGAAAACATTTCTCCGCAGAGAGGTAGCGGCGTGTCTCTGGCCTGCAGAAATCCCGCTCATGTCCACCTTAGCCGCTGAGTTAATCGGGGAAGAGCTATACACGCGGCTCGCAGGATTTGCGCTCGAATTGTACAAGACCGCCGCGGCACATGCCTTGTCGTGTGGTCTTATTCTCGCGGATACCAAGTTCGAGTTCGGCCTTGTTCCCTCCCCGGACGGACCAGAAAAACTGATCCTAGTGGATGAGGTGCTCACTCCTGACTCATCACGATACTGGCCTCTCGCTGGCTATTCTCCCGGAAAGCCACAGCCTAGTTTTGATAAACAATACGTGCGAGATCATTTGACAGCTGCCGGATACAAGAAGGGATTTGAGAGTGGACCAAATGGAAACGGAGAGGGCTGGGGCATCGATGAGACCGTCATCGCGGAAACTCAGGCAAAGTATAAGGCTGCGAAAGAAATGCTGGAAAGTTCCTTGTGAAGAACAAGATGTTCAGGCTTCTATGTACATGAAATATACTCTCATTCGGGCACGGACATGAACCAGTGCTTTACTTGCCAACGGGCGCCAACATATCTGCCCAGGCACGTTCGTACTGCACGGCGGGTTTCACGGCAACCCCGAGAGCACGCGCCGCGGTCAAAACCCAGTGGGGGTTTCTCAAAAGTTCTCTGGCGAAGAGGACTACGTCAACTTTCCCGTCTTTGAGGTACGACTCGGTTTCAGTGGGGTCAGTAAGCAGACCGACTGCACCGATCAGAAGATCGGGATATGCTGCTTTCAATGCTGCAGCGAATGGGATCTAGAGGAAGTTAGCTACGGTACTTCAGCGGCCACCAGAACCTGAACGCGTACTTGGTAGCCGTGTTTTAAAGGGATCTTTTGCTTGACCCAGTTACCACCGGTGCTTGTGTCGATAAGGTCGACTCCTAGCGCCTTCAATTCACCGACAAAGAGTTTACTCTGCT
>JBBPUI010000991.1:0-13142 GCA_038094615.1 Heimioporus aff. retisporus | reverse complement strand
TTACATAATCGATAAGGCGCTGTGTGGACAGTTAACATTCCAGGTGCGCAACCTCGCAACCAAATTGGAAGAACCAAATTATTCATTTACCAGGTAAAAGACGAATCAGACGAATACTAAGAACACAAAATGTCTGCCCCTTACTAGCAATCGAAAAGAATGTTACTTTCGTCAAGCCGACGGCCGCGTCAGCGCTCATGGTGACGTAAAAAGAACAATAACGTCTACTAGCAACAGGGGCTGCTAGTATTTTATCGGAAATGGAACCATGTGTTTTACTGCGGGCCAAATCCGAACCACGTTAATCGCACGCCGACCGGTTGGCTGTCTTTTTGTTGGCATGAGAGAATTCTTTTTTGAATGAAGGGCTGCGGCTAATCCTATGGTAGATCCGTACCGCTGTGTATTCCTGTGACGGGAATGCATATACTTCAACCGCCTACCAGTGTTTATTGCGACGGGGAAAAAATCTAGTTTCGTGATCCTTCCTGGCCCGACAGCGGGTTCAAATTGCGGACCAATATTCGGAGCATTCGATCATTGGTCGAATGGCTCACTCGCCTTTCACTGCTCATCTGGAGGGGTGTCTTTGTTTCGTCCGCGGGATCCTATACATGGATGGGGGACACGATTTGTGCGCTGACAATTGCGGGTATGTCAGCCGGACTAGACCATAATGCTGTCATTATTAAACCTATGAATTTTGAGGGGCGCTCTTAATAAAGCTTCCTGCATGACGTGATACACACAAACCACCTTACACCTGAGAGTAGACTGAGTTGAGCTAAACCAAGTCGGCCTGTGAGTCAGATGCGACGCCTTTCCGGTAAAACACCACTTAGTCACATCGTGCATGTTTTCGTGCTGTTTCATTCAGCTCCGACAGTCGAATGTCTGCCCAGCTATAAGGCTGAAGCGCTGAACTTTGTCAGTGTGACCTATTTTGGTCAGATGAACCTCGTACGCGCTAATGGCACGCCGCGCGGCCCTAATCCTTTATATAACCTTCCTGACCCCAGGTGATAAGTACCTTCGCCACGTCGTATGACGGCATACAGGTACATTAGTAGGGCGGTTGCTACTTGACTGTCTATGTAGGTTCTCATCGAGTCCCTGGAGACCTCAACGGAGAAAACCACGGAAATTTCAATTTCGTGCCCACTTTTGTCGGACCAACGTGACACCAATTACTGTCTTCACTACGAAGTTGCCTCTAGCACCGATTCTCTGCAAACCACCGCGTGAATTCCCACACCGAGATTTTTAATATTAATGGAAGCATTGACTTTGTGCTTCATCTGTCCTAACGCTATCTACTAGCTTCTTGACTGCAATACACACGAGTCATTTTTTGCATCCGAAGACGATCCGAACAGACGGCGTAAGGCTCTATAGCACAGGCCGTTGAATAGGTGACGTGCACCATGCTTGCGAATTCCGAAAGGGGTATCGTGCCAGAAGGCACCCCGGCAGGGCCCGCGCTGATGGTATGGACTGCCGCTAGAAGCAAGGTGTAGTTAGTTTTGTAGTCAGCAGCGTTAGGGGCTGTTCGCATTGAACATACATCATATGGGTCTCCAACTTCCGCGGAACCTCGGCCTTGTCAATTGAGCCGGGAGGTGCATGTGGATTTACTCGATGATAGTGACATGAACAATGTCTCCTCCTGGGACGGAACACAGTCTCTTTGTAAGAGTTGAATAAATATTAGCTGACTGGCTCGTCTACATATACTGTATACCTGACATTCGTCACCCAACAAGAATTCATATTGAACAAGGTTCGCGGGCGAAACGCTACTGTTATTCGAATAGCTTGCCTTTACTGTAAGTTCGAGATGCCCTTTCGTTCTTTCTTGGGCCGCCGGTATCATTGGTAACCGATGACCACGGCAGTGGTGCGTGGGATACCCAAGCGTTCCGTCAGAAATTCCATCTGCAGCATTTGCAAGGTGACTGGGTTTCCAGGCCAATGGAACTACAATGATCGGCTAATCAAATGGCTAGGAATCTCCTTTCAAAGCGATCATGACGGATAGTTCTAGAACTTAAAGATGCCATCACTGGTACGGTGTATTTGCCTGGCTCTTGTGGGATAAACACCTTGTCATAGGTTCGCCAAGACAACCTGTAAATTATTGGAGGGAGATCAGGGATGATGTGGAATATCGCCTGCCAAAATCTTTCGTTACTGCGAATTCAAAAGCTGTCGTGTCAGCGGCATATTCATGCTGCTACATGATGGTCTGGAGTGGCACGTCGTTTAATGACATGGTAAAACTCTGAATTTTAGTTTACACTAACCTCGCGAGTGAATGCGTTGTAGAGACGGCAGCATCACTCGCCCGGATCGCCATCGGCAGTGATAGGGCATGATCAGGCGATAGGGAGGGTGGATGAATACCCGAGTGAGTTTTCATAAGGCTGAAGAAAATGATGGCTTCCGGAAGGTGGGGTAGTGGTAGATGGAGGATGTTCTTCAACTCCTTGCCCAGTACATTTTTTACATGTATGTTGTGTTGACCCAGCATGTAAATCCGTGCACAAAAGGGCGTAGATGATAAGAGTGTTAAATAGCTGAGATAGGATATCGTTGGGAATGGGCTTGGGATATCACTGCCAAGACCGGCCACGGTGTGCCATCGAGTATATACTAGACCTTGAAAATGTGAAATACATAAGGCTAATATACCACCGACTCCGTTATCTCCACTTGGATGCGAGTCAGTAGTTGTTTATCTTGGAATCGTCGATGTGTCGTCAACTGGTCACTGTCAGCAACTCACGAAGTCTGGCCATGTTACCAGTTCTAGAGACCACACAAACAACCATCTACTGTTGTATGAGGTGTGCAGCATCTACATATATGTGTTTTCATTCGATTTGAGTACTTTCTCCGCCTGATATCGACTCGTTGGAATACAATTTGTGCATTGGTGCAGTGGGTTACTTCAACCTAGTGCTTTCTTACATTACCATATTCGGACATGTGTTTACCTCAGCGTTCCCTGGTTACCGCGCGCTTTACATAATTTCGTTGAGTCTCATTGGAGGTAAGCCAACTCGTCCGCTGCTCGTTACCTTATGCTAACATACAGTATTTACGTTCGTTCTACAGAACCTGCGCTCGCTGTTAGCCGCTCTGATCCCCGGTATCCTCCCACAACTTTGTGCGTACTTGTAGAATGCAGGAGCCGAACTAAAAAGCAGGTCGACACGCACCCGAGCATCTAATTAAAACTTGGGAGTGCTTTTCGCCCAGTTAGAGTTACAATCGCGCCGGGCTGTAATCCCAGAGTGCCGCGTGATCGTGTGTTTCGGTCATGATCTTAGTGTGCACTTTCCCTCCTGATTACAACATCGACACTGATTTTTCCGCCGAGCTTCTACGTTGCGTCTCATGAATCAGTGTTTTGTGCTTCCTATTGTGCAATCCGAGCTCTCTCGGCTCATTTCGCTCCCGGGTTGCTTTCCACGAGCTACCTGTGTATCACGTATGTGGCCGTTAATGTCTTTCTGACACCAAGTGATGCGTCGACAACGTAACTGAACACTGCCAAGTAGACCTGTATCACATGCCAGTAATGGCTGGTTGTTCTATCGGACCGTATCCTGTGCATCTGACCATCTGATTCAGATCCTTTTTTGGCGTTCATCGAGAGTGGTCACTCCCACCTTACGAATACTTTGTTGGCAGCTCTCAGACTTGAATCCAAAAATTACAGGAGCATTTACGTGGGTAGCGAGTATCCTCCCTTTGGCTCCCGAACACCACCCGAAGAAAAGCGTAATGATTGTCTTCCGTCGGATAGCCGAACTCGTGGCAGAGGTTACGAGCTGAAGGTAAGTTATGAGAAGGCGCGGAGATGGCGCTGATAGAAGGACAGTTTTTGTGGAACAGCGGCGGAGACCTCCTGCCTCGCGCGGCATCTCAGCCCTGGCACCTTCCCATTATCAACTATGCTGAAGCTTCGTGCAATAAGACTGAGATGCGGTAAACACCGTCTCTCTCGCAACACGATTTCGGAAGCGGCGAAAGACCGAGACCGGAACTAGTTCGCTTCCGCAGCGTTCCAGAAATGGGTGGGATTTCTCAGCTACGGTAGTGTCTGGGCGAAATGCGGACGCGATATTGATGGAACTGGCATTCGAAGGGCAAGACGTGAGTTTGATAATGAGTGGGTGAGTTTGCTTGAGTTTGCCTCGACTCCCCAGTGTGATCCTTGAATGTTGTTTTTGGCCCAGTTGCTATTCACCCATGTCTTCGGGGTGGATCCCTCATACCGCTGCCTTATCTGTGGTTGGTAGTGGGAGAACTTGAAAAATGTTTCTAGCCAAGGAAAGAATGATCGGAATCATGTCGAAGGGTTCGCCCCAACCCAAAAGGCTCTCGAGTGAGTCGTGGCCCCACATTTTAGACCTGATCTGTTAAAATTCGGTCTAGACATGTATTGAGAACACACCTGTTCAAAACCCGACGGTCTGAATTTCTACTGAAACTGCATCGGCGACGGTGAAAGCGGCGAACACAGGATACCCACATTTGACGGTACGAGTGGTATGTTCACTGACTCTTCCAATCATCGTTCACTTGTTTCAGCTGAACTAATGACAAAGGATTTGAAGGGGCCTCTTCCCCTAAACCTTTCTTTGTCTTACTCCTGCTCTACTATGCCATTTCTAAAGACTGCTTTCTCTCGCCCCGCGCACCACCACCATGAGAGCCCGTCGATGCACGCCGTTGCGATTAGCAAGTCTGTTAATGCTTGGTGCCATCAACTGGGCAACCAGCCAACGCGATTTGTGAAGAGAGTCGAGATATGCACTGCACTCGCACTCGCCGTCGGAGAGGATGCGTCGGGTACAGTGGTCAATAGCTCCCATCCACACACGTTCCTTCGGGTGTCTTTGATACCTATTCCTGATGGTCCCGGTGCAGACGAGGACGATATTCTTATTGAGCGTGTACTTTCTACCGGGGGAGCATACCACTCCGTAGCCCCTATTCCCGATCCAATGCCCACGGGTGGTACCCCTTTCCATCCCGAAGTTCACGATCGCGCGTGCGTCATTTCATATGGTCCTTTGACGGCGGTCGCGCACCAATTCGGGGTGGACCGTACCCTCGAGTTCGGCAACAGCCACTTTAGGCCCCACCTCACGCTGACAGAGTTTGGCGAGATTCTCTCGTTGATCAGTCAGGCGACCAGATCGATCTCCACGGGCGGTGACTGTCAATTTCAGTCCCGCTGCTTCGCGTTCACGGTCATGTCGGCATTAACGCCTCGGCTTCCATCTTCGATGTTGGATGGGAAGGGCGGTATGGAATCGGTATATGATTCGACTGTATTCGAAGAGGCTGCGGAGGCCTCCTTGGAACAGATACCATGGATGATCAGTGGCCCTTCGGCGGCGCAGGCGGTGAGTGAATATTTTCCGAGTTTGTGCGGCATAGCGTATATGCTAAAGACCTTGGTAGTTGGGATTGATGGCGACATTGAAGTCAGATGAGAGTCGTATGTGGAGAATGTGAGATGTTGTGTTTGGGGTTGTGCAAGGTTGCTAAAACGTACATACGTCGATATCAATCATTCCCGCTACGTATGCAGTACACGTTCTAATTTAGAAACTCATTTTGCTTGTCTAAGGCCTGCCAGCAGCGGCGAGGGCATTGGTATCCGTGAAGTGCGCACGCCTCTGTTGTCCCTCAAATATCATTTTCAGTATTACGCTATGCGGATTGGAATCTGACCCCCTAACAGGCAAGCGTAGCGCTGAGACGCTGAGACACAATAGCACGGACTGAAGTTGAAGTATGTAGTAGCTCACGATAGGATCCACGCTCAGATGTGACCACATACATATATGGCGAACGCGCAAGTTCCGCTGCAAGCGGTATGAATACAGAGGAGAAACGGATGGAAACCAAACCAAGAAAAGTCTCCCTTCAAATACAAGTTTTTTGTGATCGCGGGTCCAATGGTGAGACAGGGCGGTAACAAGACCTGCCCTTTTACCGCGAGTCGGATGATATCATATAGAATGTGGCGCCGATCCATACCGCGATAACTCCAAAAGATCACATCAGATCTAAACCGTGAGCTAGCAAAAAAGATGCAGTATCATTGACACGAGTCCGCAAGGCGAATGATAACATGACCGATAGCAGCTACACAAGAAACAGCAAAGTGAGACAATGTGCGCAACGCACGACACTAGACACCAATATGCACATAGAGAACCCGTTGATCGAGGGGCATCCTGACCGACCTCGTCGTCCTCCACAACGCATACGCCGCCCGTGTATGATCCAACCGACCTGACTCATCCACCATGTGCTTGTAAAACACGGACGCAATCGTGTTCGCATGCGCATCGTCCGCCGCCCACATCGTCCCAATCACCGATCGAAATCCGGAAAATTGCATCGCGGCCGCCAGGTGGAGCGCCCCGTCCAGACTCTCTTCGTCTCCGACCGTCGTGTGACAAGCCGACAGGTATGCGAATTCGGCGTGCTTCAAGTCTAGTTGGCTGATTCGCTGGATCGTCAGCCGTCCGTCTTGAAGGGTGAACGCGGACTCGAACGGATGACCCTTGTCTGTGAGTCCATGACAGGCGAGATGTACCCACTCGTTCCTTTCTAGTTCCTCTGTCACCCTCTGAATCGAAGAATCTTGTCCTTCGGTGGAGGTGAACGTCGCGAGACCGTCCAAGCGCCGCGCGAGGTTGGCCAGGTCCGTGCCGACGGACCGGAGTTCGTTTGTTCCTCTCGCATCAGCTTTTCCGACAGCAACGAAACGCTTCGGAGTGGACGCAGATGTCGGAGCAGTGGATTGCCGAGCCCGAATGAGCGCGCCCAGGGTGGGAGTATATGATGAGATATACAAATCCGAGAACCCCTTCTGGCCCTCCCTATATGGCGCCGCAGCGTGTAGCGGCAGAAGAGAGAATTCGGCGGTAGGACACCACCAGACGCGAGATTCAGTAGGGTATGCGAGGCTGGAACGGAGGCAGTCGGCGACGGGGGAAACGACCTTGTTCCAGAGGTCCCGCAAGAACACTTGCAAGTCTTCCGTGATTCCTTCCTTCTTCGCGCGCTCGGTTAATTCGCTGAGAGTAGACACCAGTAGTCGAACGTCTTCCTGTGTGACCGACAGCCTAACGTGGATGGGATGATTATTGACAGAGACCACGAGTGCGTCACAACTGAACTGGCTCGCATTCACGATGATGACAGGTCCATCACTAGCCGCGAGTTGAAGGTCGGAGAAGGGCAAGGGGAGAAGGAAGCGAGAAAGACCAGGCAACTCGCGGATATTCGACACTGTCCCTGCCAGTTCAACGTTTAACCCCCAAATTCGATCATGTTCGTCTCCATCGGCGGAGTTGGGAGTACCACGGATGAGTGAGGTCAAACGGGTATAGTCATCTGCCAACGCCCTCCCTTCTGAGCCAGATGCGACCACATCGTCGAGTGGAGAACGGAGATGAGCGAGATGGTTCCAAGAGAGAGCGCGACCCTGTTCAAGCACCCCGACGGCAGTTGTACGGGACTGGTGACGAAGGCAAGCCGAAAATCCGTCAATCGAGATTGATGCCGAGCTTCTCCTCAGGACGGCAAGATGCTGGCATGGGGACGGGAGCGTGGCAAGATATTGAATAAGCAACAGAAGAGCCGTTTGATACGCGAGGACGGTTGAAGAGTGACCGACTCCTTCAGCTACTCTAATCCAAGCTCTTGCAGCGGAGAGATCGGCAGAGGATACCAATTGTGCACCGTAGCCCAGCTCATTGTAGAGCGAAAATATTTCCTCCTTGTCGTCTTCTTTGCAGAGCTACATTAAAAAACAGTGAGCATAAAACGGAATGACACTAAACAAAAAGTGCGACCAGTTGGTACCGAATGGAAAGATCATTGACCAGGCTATTCAAAGAGCACGACCGCAATGAGTGCCCGGGTGGATGAAGCTTCAGAGCCTCTCTGTGGCGGTCAATGGCCTTGCTGAGGTCTTCCACCGCACCAAGCTTCCGGTATCGTTCGTCGAGACAGCTTGCAAGGTCGTTTAAAGGGTATGACTGTAATGGGCGCCCCGGTGGACGAATCTTCAAAGCCTCTTCGTAGAGGTCTATGGCTTTGCTGAGGTCTCCTACCGTACCGAGCTTCTGGTACCGATCGATGAGAGATTGTGCGAGGTTTTTTAAAGGAAAGGACCGCCACAGGTGGTACCCAGGTGGGACAAGTTTCAAAGCCTCTCTGCAGAGGTCGGTGGCCTCACTAAGATCCTGCAACCCGCCCAGCAGCAGGTACCGATAGTTGAGATGAACTGCAAGATTGTTCAAGGACATCCACCTGGCTGGATCCCCGCGTGGGCAAAGCTTCAGATCCTCTTTCGCAAGGTCGATGGCCTCATTGAGATCATGCGCATCACCCAGCTGTGCATATCGACCGGCAAGGCACCCGGCTAGGTTGCACAAAATTTCCGATCGACTCGGGTGCTTCGGGGGACAAAGCAACAGCGCCTCTCTGTTGAGGTCAATGGCCTCACTAAGATCCTCCGCTTGGCCGAGCTGGTCATACCGAGAATAGAGACGAAGTGCAAGGCTACACAAAAAGTCGGATCGGTCCTTGTGTCCTGGAGGACACAGCTCCAGAGCCTCCCGCTCGAGGAGGATAGCTTCCTCGATGCTCCCTATTCCTCCGAGTTGCCGGTACCGAGCCCAGAGATGGGTGGAGAGCTGACCTAAACAAGAAGATCGCCTGGGGTGGCCAGGGGTGCATATCGCGAGCGCTTTACGATCAAGGGCGATTGCCTCCTCGATGCAGCATACCTCTGCGCCTTGCCGGAACATGGCGGCAAGCAATTGTGCACACGAAAGCAGCAGTTCTTCGAGAGTCTGCTGAGTCACTTGCTCGTCCTGGTTATTGACACGATGGGCGTGGAGACTTTACGAGATGTGGTAGGACATACCGTGGTGGGGCCAACCTGTGAGTGCGTTAGAGGAGTTCTTGAACAATCCGCTGTATCACTTACTCGTTCTAGGCGTCGACCTTGCGAGTCCCGGGGCCGTAAGGCTAAACATCGAATTAGGTTGAACATGGTGGTTAGTGGGAAAGGGGTTATCGGTTGTGTGTCTGAGACAAGTTGTGCCACGCCGCATGTTTGCGTCCATGATCGAACTTGACAAACACCCGTGGGTACATACGGAAAACGACCAACACAAATGCATCAGATATCCGTTGTGCAGTCGTACTGATCTCTCCCATGTATAAAAGAAAAATATGGTATGCCATAGTGGGTGACGAATACAGAGGTGAGTAGGCCCAGAAAGTGCAGGAAACTAAGTAGATAATTATAAGGTGGCCCTCAAACGGCACGGACGAATAGGTATGCCTCCTCGTCCAAGAATTAGAAACGACATCTAAAAATGCGCAGGAGCGTACGGTGGGAAATGAATATCATAAAACAAGAGCCCAGAGAATCGAGACATGCCAGTGGTATACGCTGTTCGGGCTTGAATCGTCCACCGTCCGCACCGCCCCGCATGATCGCCCCCGTAAATGTGAAAAACCGATCTGTATATTCTTGCACCGGAACCAGACCGGTCTTGTACTACAATGCCGTCAAAACGACAGCCCAACCAGCTGCGCGCGCCTAATCCTCAGACAACCCTTTCCAAAAGTACCCAAGCTGCTTCATAGGGGAGCGCGGGATAAGGATATCGGGAACACCGAGATACTACAGCACATCCATCGGCCGGTTCGTCTCGTCCATCGCTTCCACCCACCTCGCCTTGATAAAACAAGAATGCGCTCAATCGCCCCAGTCTTTGCCGGGTAAGTCAAACCCGTCCGCGCCAAGGCGGTTCGGATTGAATTCACAGTCAATGCTTCGGGGGATCATGCCCCCTTGTGCTGGGGAGACTATGGTCCAAAGTGCACTGGGCGAAAGTGTGAGAGCTGTGCACAAAAAGGGACGCTTGGGCTGTCTGCCCACTTGCCCCGCCCATCGGGCGCTCCTCTCCGGGGATCGGAACTGAACGGGGGGCAACCCTGCATAGTGCAAGTAGAGCTGGGCAAGGTAAGCGAGAGGTGCAGTTTCGAGCCGGCGAAAACCTTCATCAGGGGACCGCCACTGCCCGACCGCTCAGCCTTCCGAGACCATTTGGGGTACCAGCTTCCAATCTTAGTCTTAGCCTCACCGAGGGAGTCGGCTAATCCATCCAGTGGCTCGTAGTGGCGAGGGCGCGACCCCAGATAGACTGGTCCCAATGCGGGCAGCACGAGTGGGGTGGAGGGAGGCTTCCTGCTCGGCGGAGCCTAGATACCAGGAGGGCACGAGGGGCGAGGTCGTTCTGGCACCAGGGTCGTTTTGGGATTCCCATTGGGCTTTCGCGCTGCCATATGGTCCCACGGTGGTACATGCCGACGTGGGATCGCTCTTCGCCATCTGTAAGGGATTCGATGGAGCGACACATGTGTTCTTGCGGCGAATGGCTGGCATGGCTGGCTGTGACCACGTGCGTCAGCACTGCTGCAACGAAGGGCTCTACTAGTAATACCACGCACTGAAAACACCTCGAGGATGACTTTTCTTCGAAACAGTGCTCCCCTTAAGGTCATACGTTTCGTGAATGCCCTTGTGGAGAGGAAAGAGGTTGTTTATGATCACAAAGTGAATCTTGCGACCCTCGGAAGCTTGAGGCGATGGAGGTCGTAAGGCGAGAGAGAAGCGTGCGCGGGTTGGACTTGAGGTGAGCATAATGGTCTTGAGGATGGACAGGAGGAACTTGCGCTCCAAGTGGCAGATTGTCTTGATGATGAATCGAAAGTTGCGGGAGAAATAGGAAAAGGAGCCGAACTGGTTGGGAGGGTCCGGTTCGGAGAGAATGTACTTTGGGGTAAGGGAGAGGTGGGGTAGAGGTGAAAGTCGTCTTTAGATAGTTCGCGGAAGACCCAGGGACATGAGCTGTCCTTTGGCGATGGCGTGAGTTCGTTTCTAACACTGCGAAAGGTAAGCGTACGTGGAGAAAAAGAGGAGGGATTTGGAGGTCAAAAGAAAGTCTTGGTGGGTCGGTGGTCACTTGATCTTGGCCGGGGACCGGAAGACCTGCCAATAGACTCGATGAGCTAGATCGAAGAAGACAACACACAGACGGACTGCGATGGGAACGCCTGTGGGTATATTGTACGTGAGGGGGCAGTTGACATGGTCCTCACCCACAAGGTTGCTCACGAGGACCCTGTTGTCGTCGAACGAGTGTTCCTCGGCGTGATCCCGACTCGCCTTTGTGCGCTCGCGGTCACAATGTATCTGCTCACCCCGAAGCTACACGTGGTCCACGACGGCGGTCTCGTGGTCTGAGATGCAGAGCGTATGGGGCGGTTGCAACTGCGAGTGGTGTTGCGCCGTGATGGTCGTAGTACATCCGTCGGCAGCGTGTCAGTCGGTGCGCGGTACAACCCTCACTGGCAGCCACGGCGCTAACAACACCATGGTACTAGTAGAAGGACTTCCGAGAAAATGATAATGACTAGTACAATAACCCGAGTGCCGCAACAAGACACCAACGTCCACGATGGCACCACCCACGAACGAGAGCACCACGACGGCCCGTGGACCACCACACGACGATAAGCGATGCTGCGTCTGCCTGACAGAGCCCGCCTACCACGTTGCCTACCAGTCTACCACTTCGTCGTGGTAGTGGTGGTGGTGGGCAGGCCGTTTCGCACCCTCATCCTCCTCGACATCGTCACGGGATGGTGGTAAGGCCCTCGATCTGCGGAGGTAGAGGTGATGCGCCCACCCTCGCTCGCCTCGTCGGTCACTGGTCATCGTTGGGGGGTGGCGGTGGTGGTAAGGTCCTCATCCTCCTCGTAGTCGGAGGGTAGAGAAGGATTGTACAAGTTGCTTTTGAGAAACTTGGATGTATGCACGTAAGAGCGAACACGGGTAAAAAAGCGAAGACAGTGCGAGCAATATATTGTTGAGGGTGGGTTTCTCGGACTGTGGTTGAACGCTGAACTGCGATGGGCAAATCCCCGTCCGGAGTCCTTGTCCTTGCGTCGCCGCCGGCGGAGCTTGCACGCAACCATTGCACTAACACGGTCTATACCAGACGGTGTGCGCGCGCTCGGATCATGTTCGAGTCGCATGAGGCCGTCCAGTTCCACTAGTAGGACGTGTACGTCGTTGCGACCAGGGAAAAAGCTTTGAGTCGGAGTTGGCAGGACTCGGACACCAAGAAGACTTCGAGATAGAACCCACCGACACTGAACGATGGAGGCATCCGCTGAAATCGGGTACCTTCCCCAAGAACGGATCCTGTAAGATACCACGATTTGCGGTCGTGCGAGCACCTGCATAGGCACCACCCTCGAAGCCCCATCTTCCCACTCACTATCGCCACACAGTGACCGGTCTCGACGTACGTTAGCACGTCTCTTTGGAGACGGCACTCATACGATACACAGGCATCCTATGCGCTGGTCCCCGCACCGGACTGTGGTACCGTACTCATATTTGCAGGACCCCGGGGTCGTCCAAGACTATCTCTTTGCGGGTGGTGAGTCGCACCGTGGAGTGAGGTGACGATTAGACGCTCGCGCACTATCCACATTGCGATTCAATGGCACATAATAAATCAAGGGTAACTAGTAACCTCTCATCTCTTGCTCCACGCATTCACTACAACACGTGATCCAACGCCCGTGTCGGTGCGTACAATAACACGCATTGGCGATTTGACATGGCGTACATTTACAATTCATATGCAGGCCATCCACCCCGCTGCCGTTATCGCCAGATGCGCCGGTGTATAAGGCCAGGAAGAATGGCATCCTGATGTGACGGACCAGGACACCGAGTCGCTAGCGTTAGAGTTAAGATCGGGATTGGCGGGTGCCGCATTGCACGCGTTGTCACAGATGCCGACAGAGTGCAACCAGCCGTTGGATCATAAAAATTTGGTCGATGCGTTTCGCTTCTGTTGGCTCTTGTTTTTCGCCAGGCAAGTCAGATCAAACATGTCGTCTTTCTCGAATTCGCCCAACGTGAGTAGCAACGGGAAAGGGGTGAAGAGGATCTAGGTGCGTCTGATTTTTTTTCTCGGACGGGAGGGCTCATGTGTAGGGTTAACAAT